>JABVXV010000459.1:0-38847 GCA_013365325.1 Dipetalonema caudispina | reverse complement strand
CCCCTCACCCCGTCTTTGCACCTAGGCTAGTCTAATTACTTCCTTTTTTAGTCTCTCTCCTTTACCGCGACTTTTATTTGTCATTGTTGCCCACAGGACAAAAATTGTTTTTTTTTTTTTTTTAACTGTTATTCAAAACTGCAATCCTTTATTTCACAATTGGTTTATCAAATCATTTATAAATGGTATTGTTTCGTGATACTGTATTCACCGCTCATATTTTCATTCATTTTAAGCTTGCCTATAAATGCTTTCAGATCATTGAGAAATCATGCTTGATTTTCCTTCCTATTACTTTTATTTTCAGCTTAACTAAAAATAATCAATTGGTTGCATTTTTGCAATCTCTTTCTCCACCTTATTTTCCAATCTTAACTACTTGAGAGTTTCGGAGTTGAAAAGAGAAAAAAAAGGAAATGCTTCTATGAAAATTTGAATATAGACCAATAATTACTCTGATACAGGATGATGTGAAAATAGTTGAAATAAATGTGGTACCTAATCAAATGTTCTTCTCAAAAAATAGCTAATCTTCAAATATTAGAAGCATACAGCATGAGGTCATTCCCTAACATAACATATATATCCATCTCTTCGTACTGACTATCTGAGTTTAAATGTATCATTATCTATATAATTTCAATACAGGAACTTATGTCGAGAGAAGTTAGTATATCAATCTTGCATTGAGAATGCATTGCACGATCTCATGAAATATTGATCACTTCGACATCCAATTTTTCTCAAAAAATCGAAGAATGCTGTAAAAAAAAGTTATTGGACAATTATCGGGTTTGAAGCTTAAGCAATGAAAATTATCCTATTACTTTTATTTTCAATACCAATAATTGTGGACCGTCAACTTGGTACAACCAAATGTGATAAATTGAATAGAATGAAATTATGAAATAGATATAGATTTTAAGTGAGTTTATGAAAAGAGAAAAAGAATTTTTGATTAATTGTAGGAGTTCATAAATTATGCATTATTAGTTATGAATTACTGGATGATTGAAGTATATATTTATAATTAAGTAATAATTGCACATGACTATGATAGTCAGGAACTGCTACCTGCTAATTAATGATTGCAAAGTGAAAGGAAGATTGTGAATAGATAATCGATAAACTAAGATAAATCAATGATATCATAGCTTCAAGTTCCATTTCTTCTTCCCATTTAATTTTTTATCGTTTGCCATAAAACTATATAAATTTTCATCGGTAATCTAATCATTTCATATATTTATAATTGATTGTTTACTCTAATTCCTTCGATTTTTCATGCATTCCCCTGATAATTATGTTATCAGGATTCAAACGTTAAAAAATGATGAAATTGAAGTACATCTAGTAGCATTCAAAATAATTTGGAAGTAAAATCATTTATGCTATTTGTAAAATAGGTGAGCAAAGCTATTATAATATGTTAGTGCTACGTACATAAATCAGACTAACCTTTAATTGCTTAACTAATCGACATTTATAATTTGCATTCAGATATCAAATTTGTAGTTTATGGATCATCATAGTATGGATGTATATATGTATCATCCTTTTATCCTTTAATCTTGACATCATGTAAGATGATCTCACTTTACAAATTCTCTTCATCATTGCTTTCAATCAAATAAGATTCGTCATCAATTCAATTGTTCGTGAATATGTTGCAGATATATAAATATTACATTACATTTTCTGTACTTTCAGTAAAATTTTAAGCAAAAATTTTTCAAAAATGATTCCCAGTAGTCTATTAATAAGACAGCTTCTTACTCTTCGAGAAATCGATAATATAAACTGAAATAACTGAAATCCACGTGCAACTTTTATGCTCTTTTTTTTTTTCCTCGAATTTGCTACAGATTTAATTATCTCACTAAATGTTAGAGCAAGCATATAACTTTGCCAGCAAGCATTGATGGATTAAATTAGTTTTAGGCGTTTTGGTAAGTAATACTAACAATAGAGCAAAAATGGCTGTTCGACATCAAATTAAGGTGGCGGTGAAAAGGAAGAAGAAGGCAGGCAATCTATGTGGTATTCGCAATCTAATATCTGAAATGTTATAATGTATAACGGGTCATCCATCTATCGAATGACATTTTGAAATGTCATTTAATCAGAAAGAACGTATTCTTTACTTTTGTCTTAGATTGTACTGTGAACAATTTTAGTAATACAAATTTCACAGCATCATCATATTTCACTTATGTTGGGGAGTAACAGTACAACAACTGAAGAAAGCATAATCTTGAAAATAGGTTATGACTATTCTGATGCTATACTCGAACTCATCAGAATCTTGCAAATCCATTTTGGAATCAACGTTTCAAAGCGATCAATGATACAAAAATAGGTTATAACTATTCTCATGCTCAACAGAATCTTGTTAATAGTGTAACATTAATCGCTTTGAAACGATGAAATTTAACTAAAATTTAATTTATAATTTTCTAAACGTTTCTGTTTCTAATGATTTAAAAGGATTGATCGATCAGATTCTTATTCTTTCTAATTTATTATTTTCACAATATGTTTCATTTTCTTCAGAATTAAAAAATTTTGGATCATTCAAGCAAAAAAATGGTGTGATAAGAAGGAAAGATAAAGAATAGTGAATAAGTTGTGGATTGGTGGCTTGTAAAGAGGCGATGCTATTGTATTATTTTGCTAGTGCTGTTAAGTCAATACAATTTCATGTGGACGATGATATTATCGATAAACTCAACTACTATTATACCACTTCAATCATTACTGGTAATTTATTATTGCCATTATTCATTCTACATTACCATAAAAATAATAGTTAATAGTAATGGGTATGCCTGAAATAGATTTTAGCACATTAATAACAATAGTGTGCATTAAATTTTTAAGGATATTTGCTTGAGTTATGTATGTATTCATCTTTTCTCATTTTTAACAATTTTAAGCTAATTTTTTTTTTTTTTTTTTTTAACTTTGAAATAAAAATTTTTGAAATCTCTTTATTCTCTTCTTTTTACGCTTGTAAGCTTTATTTTTCTTTAGTCATTAGCATCACATGATTCCTTTTTTTTTTTTATTAAGCCACTTAATTCATTTCAACTAAAATGGCTTTTCTAAATTCAAGAATGAGAAACAACTGATACAAAATTAACCACTTAAAGGAACATTTCACACAAAAAAAAAAAAAAAAAAAAAGAATAAAATTAAGTGTGCATTGATCTTTTCATTATAAATAATGAGAAAACAAAGATAAGACAATCAGTGACATCAATAAATGAATTGAATAGTGGAAGAGTGAACCAATCAGTGAAAACATTTCAAAAATTCTAAAGTAAAAAATGGTCATTTTTTTTTATCCCATAGGTAAAAAAAAAAAAAAAAAAACAATGATTAAAGGATACTAATAATTTCTTCTCAATTTTTATCTTAAAAAATTTGACCAATCTTTTATACTTCTTCCTACATAGTCATTTACAACTATTTTTTACAATACAACCAGATAAGGTTATTAATTTGCTTGGAATAATGGCTGTTAGTGCTTTCCGTCATTCTTAGGTTTGTATTTTCCGTGTAAGGAATTAATCTTTAAAAGTGATAATATTCTATTTTACAAGCCAAAAATTTGATAAATGAGTATAGGATGATCATTTAATTGCTACAAAGTCTAATATTTAGAAGATTTCGTGATAAAGTATCAAATGATCCGATTGAAGTTTAAGGTTTTAAACAGTTAGAAATAGAATTGGTAACATTCTCAGACGTAGAAATCACTATTTGCTTATTAAATATCATGTATAGTGTAGCTTTTAAATGAAATAAAAAATAATTAAATATGAAATTAAGAGATTCAACTGACCTTTTTTTGCACCACTGAATCGTTTTATACATTTTAGTGTTCGCTATTCTTGTATCTGCGAAGCAGTATGTTGGTAAGTTATTCTTTCTCATTTTATGTTTGATGTTTCAAATTACTCATTCTTTGAGTAGTGTTTAATTTATTTTCCATACAGGTTATTTATTATCTATGCACTTACTTTTTTAATGCGAAATGATTACTTTATTGTTGATATCAGAAGTATAATGTTATGATTATTCAGAATGACTGTTTTTTATCCACTATCTGATAAGCTATCGTTATAATGCCTCATCTTTTTTAGGTTTCCCGATACAATGTTGGGTACCCGCAACGTTTACGGAACCGATGGAGCAGTATACAGAAAATTATTGCTGGGTACAGAATACATATTTCTTACCCTTGCATGATTATATTCCTCATAATTATGCTGAACGAGAAAATAGGCAAATTGGGTATTACCAATGGGTACCATTTGTACTTGCTTTGGAAGCACTCCTTTTCTATGTACCTACCATCGTTTGGAGGCTACTCAATTGGCAGTCAGGTTCAGTCCATACTTGTTATTCATTTTATATTGTTGTATATTCACCGTTTATTTAATGTTATCATTTATCCCAATAACTTGTACTACATTACCCTTTTCATTTTAGTTGATATTGCTTAATATCTAGGCTTCACAAGTTTCACCATTTTTCATCGAAAATCATGAGAATTACAGAAAATTTTTACTCCTGCCGTATGACAATTTTCATGCCTTTGAAGAGCATGAGGTGACATAGAAAATTACTCCCAATTTTGATTTCTCAACCAATGAATGCTTCTGAATTCCTTAATTCCCATTTTGCTTATCCAATTTACTCGTTGTTTGATCGTTAAATTAATTTCCAGGCATTCATGTGCAATCATTGGTGCAAATGGCATGCGATTCACGATTGTTGGATTTGGATTCCAGGAATAAAGCCTTGCAAACGATTGCGACAAATGTTGAGGAAGCTCTTCATGTGAAACATCAAGTGGTTCGTTTCATTTAGCAATCTGTTGAGTTATTTCAGTTTTCTGAAATTTGTCAAATTTTTTATCTATGTGTCGGTTAGGAATTTTTGGCTTGTTACTATAATCGCTTTAAATTAGGTTTGTTTGATTGTTCCACATTGTTAAAAGAAATCAGAATTCCTTAACCTTAGGATTTCGAGCCTTTCGTTTTTTCAGATGGGGGGAAATCGATTAAAGTTATTAAATTTGATCATTTGTACCCGTAGCAGTGGTGCCGCTGTAACATTTTTGTACATTTCGGTAAAAATCCTTTACACGGTAAATATCGTCGGACAAATTTTCTTGCTCAATACATTTTTGGGCAATCGTAGCAAATGGTATGGATTACAGGTTGGCTTTCGAATATGCATTCTCTTCTAGAAATTTCAAAACTAATTAAATAGTCTACACATTGTAAAATGTAGGCCAATTATAAATTTTGGTCACTTAAATTTGTTTTTTTTTCTTCGAGTCAATGAATATCATTATATAAAGTGAATCTCATCAAGCTATAGAAATTAGCAAAAAATTTCGTTTTTGTTCTTGGAAATAAAGGAGTGAAACTACCATTTTTGCTATCTCGAAATTATAAATCCTGAAAAGTTAAAATTGTTTCTAAGTTCAAAAACGAAACAGATTTTAAATATCATTATTTCTTAATGCTACTTTGACAGGTATCAAAAATATCCAAACTAAGGATATTTTATTAAGAATTACTGTGATAGTGATAAGAAGATAGAAGGAAGAGTAATGAGGTTGACTGTAACTGCGATGATGAAAAATTGATGATCGTGGCAATAACGAGAAAAAGTGATGATTCATGACAATAATAAGATTCATTCGACAGGTGCTGAATGATTTGATGAATGGACGAGAATGGGAAGAATCCGGCCATTTTCCACGTGTCACATTATGCGATTTTGAAGTAAAAGTAAGCGTTCACTTTTTACAAAACGTTCAAATTTACAACTAGCTTTTCAAATCCAAAATATTACGAAGTTTGTTGCACGTCAGCTTCAGTAAAGAAGCAAAACTAATTGAAACATCATGAAAATAACATAAAAATAAAAGAAAATATGACACATCAGGTTAAAAGTAAGTAGGTAGTCATAGAGTACAATGAGAAGACGAATTTTTATTTGATTCTTTTAATTTCAATTTTTCCAAATCTTCATTTTCAATTTATTTCTTTAATGGGTCATTTTATTTGTTTAACCTTCAATAATATCTGTGCCAATTCTTCCCCAATCATTTATACTAATCTTTGCCATTCTGATTTCGATAATTAATCGTATCGACTTTATGCAATGAAAGAAAAAAAAAAAAAAAAAAAGAAGAAAAAAGCTTTTCCATCAAAAACAGGTGATATCATCATTTTCAAAAGATGATGCTTTATTGCTTTCTGTTACTTAACAAGTCTTATAGTAGTGGTTAATTCCACAAACAAAGTATCAATGAATTTTAATTGATTTCAGTGTAATCGAATTTCATTTAGTTAGAATTGTTCAATTTTCTTTGTTTTTTTAGAAAAAGAAAGCAAAAAGGTTTCTTTTTAGGTACTCGGCAATGTTCATCGGCATACAGTGCAATGTGTTCTCATGATTAACATGTTCAACGAGAAAATATTCCTCTTTTTATGGTTTTGGTATTTCTTGCTAGCTGGTGCCACAGTTTGCTCTCTTTTATATTGGATATATATTTCCATTGTCCCTAGCAGGCTTGTTTTTTTTTTTTTTTTTTTTTTTTTTTTTCTTCAAATATTTTGTGTGTCAACGAAACTAACTTTGGGATATACTATAGATTTTTTTGTAATTTTTTGATTGACATATCCTATTTGTTGAAGCATTATCAAAATAATTTGCGACGTCTCAGAGATATTCTAAATGTTTTCGAGATATAGTCGGAAACATGATAAGGGTATTCCAGTTCTCCGATCTTGACTCATTTACCGTTTGCCATTTTAATTTGGTAGAGTTAGTTCCGCTTAATTGTAATCAACAATTATCAAGCTTCTAAAGTTTGTTCAAATTTCAATGTGCAAATGTTTATTGTTAAAAATGTATTAATTACATAGTCATCAATCGTAACAATAATTTCCCAACTATTAACTATCATTTATTTGGTACCAATTACAGGCAGTTGAACTTCGTTGGGAAATATCTAACAGGTATTGAAGGTTACAAAATGGTAGACAGTCAGTCGTTACGACGTTTCGTATTTCATTTCCTCAGACAAGATGGTGTTTTCTTATTACGTATGGTTGCAACACATGCTGGAGAATTACCCTGTTATGAACTCGCTAAAACTTTATGGAATAAATATTGTGATAATAAGGAAGGAAAAATGCATGATGTATAGTAAAACAGCTTGCTTAGCGGATGTTGCTTTTTTTTTCCTGAATTTTTCTAATACATTCTGAATTAGGTCATTATTTTCATATGTTTTATTCCCTTTCAAAAATGATAAATATCTCATAAAATTAGCAAAATTTCTATTAAAAAAAATAGCATTGTATTTTTTCTTTTTTTTTTTTTTTTTTTTTCGAGGAGAAAAAGGGATTTCTCATACTGCATACCCCTCATATATATATGTCTTATCAATCATGTGGCTCCGAGCCTCCGTTGCGAATCTATCGAAGGATACAGATGCGAAAGCGTTAAATTTCTTGCTGACGCATACGTATCACAATTCTATATCGTCAACGTTAGACTCGGAGCATTTCTACCATTCACTTATCACTTTCCTCAGTAACACTCCCTCTTTGATCATGTTCAGTGTTATATGATCAATATCATTTAGCAGGTGCTGGTCCTGCTGTTACTTATTGGATTCTTTAAAGGAGTTGTTTGTAACTTTTATTGAATTAAAAAGAAAAAATTTTATTCCCCTAAAAAAGTTGAAAAAATTCAAATTTTACATGATAAAATTCTTTAACGATGAGGGAAATATCTGTTTCTAATGATAAACTTATATTTTTCGTCACACATAATTCTGTCTTTTTTTTTATTACCAATTCTGGCAAGATTTTAAAAAGTTTTGATATGAAAATTACAAGCCAATGAAACAAACGCACAATAAAATATTCAAATCGGATTGCAGATTTAATCAAGCAAAACTCAATTACCAGCAATAGATCTTTTTTTCGTTTTTTTTTTTTTTTTTTCTCTGAAATTTTCTTCCTGTTTCTGAGGTTTAGTTAATTTGCTGCCTACCGCTGTTCTTTCCATTGTTTCATTTTTTCTTTTTAAATGAAGCTGGTTTAACATTTTTCCATTGCTATATTAATACAATTTGCATGTGATATAAAACTCGTTTTTGAAAAAAAAAAAAAAAGAAAAAAATCAAACAATATTTATATTTAAGTTCATTTTACTAAGTTTCATTAATTTTTTCTTAATTATAATGCATTTAAAGGGATAGTATAATTCATAAAGAGATAAATTGATAACAGATAAATATTTATTTTTTGATTGAGCAGCAACTGAAAAAAAAAGTTGGGGAGGAAATTATAATTTTTTATATTTCTGGAATTTGAAATTTATTACAAAAATTCGAAGGTATTTCAAACTTCTAGAAAATAAAAAGAAATATTCTATTGATGGTTGTTATTGTCTACTCATTATTAAAGCCGAAATGCAGAAGTTTATTAATTCTCAATTAGTATATGGCGTGAAGCTAAAGTTTTGTTTACAATTTAGGATGTATTAGATGTCAATTTGAATTACTGATGAATGATTATCTATTGCACAGACATATTACTAAACAGGCATTAAAATTTCTTGTATTTATTTCTTGTCTTTTATTTATTTATTCATTTATTTTTTCAATTCCTGTTATCTCGTCTTAGGTGATATTTGAAAGATGTGTCATAAAACTATAAACGGTTAGATCTTTTGGCTTATTTCCTTCTATATGTTTTTTGTAGGAAATCAATGTTTCCAAAAAAAGAAAAAAGGAAGAAAACATTAATTTTTTTTTTCCTCAACTATTAGAAGCTAATGAAACTTGTATTGTTATGTAAACATTTTTGCAAATGTTTTACAGAAATAAAAACCAACTTTCATTTTGAAACAGATTAGTGTCTATAAAAAAATCATTTAAATTTTGTACCATGCTTTCCAATAGCAGTAACAATATCAATTGCGGAAAATAATAAGTAATGATACATTTGGAATTGTTTAAGATGCTGAATTTTATGTCAGATTTTGATAAGCTTTGTCGTAACTTCAACATATCAAAAATCTTTCCATTATTCATTAATTCATCATTATCAAATGAAATAGAAACTCCACTTAAGTCAATCAAACGAATAAAAGGTTAATTAAACTTTCTTCTACTGCTGTAAAAGGTAAATATTTCGAATATTCCGGAAACAGCAAAAATTCCACCAATAATATCCACGAATTCCTATTATTCACTGAATTATTTTCTAAAATTTTATATTTCTATGCGTAAAAGAGTCATTTTAATGAAAAAAGCTACGAAGTAATTTCAGTTTTCCTGAAAGTAATTTGCTTAATAACATCATAAGCTTCACTAACTTATTGATAAACATGGATCGGATTTGTTTCTATGTATATGTATATGTGTATGTGTATGTATGTATGTGTATGTGTGTGTGTGTGTGTGTGTGTGTGTGTGTGTGTATACACATTTTAGGTATGTGTGTGATTGCCGATGTATATAAAAGAAAAATTTGTCACATTGTCGCTCATGGTCGCTCACCGACCCAGATTTCCCTAAAGGTATAATGCATTCTTCATCACATACACATACAAACATACTCACATACACACATACACACATACACACACACACACATACATATATACATGCACAGACATTATCAAAACGAATGATTTCATTGAATCTAAATGGCGACGTACTATTTGAGTGTCACCATAACAGTCTTATTTCATTTTACCAAACTTTTTCATGGTTTTGATGTACCTTGTACACGTAAGTTCTTTGAATATTCATCAATTCACATACATCCTTTCAATCATTCAGGATTATTTCCGGATGAACTGTCATAAGTAGGATTGGAAGTAGTAATCAGTATATTATATAATATTCTAATACCAAAATTTCACAAAAGGAAATTTCATAGATTGATAGTAATTAGATTGATTTTAGTTACGAAATTTAATTGATTGATTGTTTAAAGAATGAAATTTTGTAAAAATATTAATTATAGAGAAATTAATTGGCAGTAAGTGTTTATTTGATGAAGATTGTTATGGTATGAACAGTGTTTGTCGCGATCAACGATGTACATGTCCAACGAATTTCGAGGAGTTTGATATTGATGGACAAACAACTATATGTAGATTAGGTTTCATTAACAAGATTTTTCTTAACTTTCATTGAAATGCATCATTTAAGTGATTTGTAATTAAGTAATCTATAAGTATATTATTTTTGATGTTATTTTCAGTTATAAAAAAGCTTCTTTAAATAATATGATTGATGTAAAAATTTGAGGGACTGACTAGTCGAAAAACTCAATTTCACTTTTGTTAAAATTAAACATTCCCAGCGAAAAATCGTAGATGGATATATATATTTTTTTTCGACTTACAAGTTTTTAGCTAATAAATTCTCCAATCCATCTGCTAATTAATATTCTTAACAGCTTTTAGTAATTTAAATCATAGTTTTGTTCAGCTCCGAATAAAATTGGTGACAGCTGTCAAAGAGACTGCAAACCGCCGCTTCTTTGTCGAGATGGGAAATGTGAGTGTTGGGGCGGTAGTATTATCAATGGAGAATGTGTTGTGTGTAAGCTTTTCCATGTTAAATTTAAATATTCCAAATTTTCTTATTTTCTTGCATCAATTTTATTCCATGTCTTAGCAAATGTATAAAGCCATACTTTCAGCTTGTCCATCAGGACAACAATTATATGGAGTAGAATGTCAGAGAGTAGCACATTGGGGACAAAGTTGCGAGAAGGATAACCAATGTGTCGATGTTTTCAATGCATGTATCGCAGGAGTATGTCAATGTGCACCCGGTACTACACGTGATATAGCTAAACAACGATGTTTTGCATGTATGTTTGCAGAAAATTTAAATTAGTCTAATTAATACAAATAGAACATTTCTATCCATAGCATTTCTCACGATAACATTATCCAGGATAATAAAGATGACAGGTAATTCCAGAAATTTCGAAATTCAAAATGTCGTATTATATTTGGTAGCATATATTAATTACTGTTACAAAAAAATTTAGTAATAAAAACTTATTTAATAAACATAAAATTTAGAAAATTCTTTTTATTCCGTGCAATGATTTAAAACTAAATTATTTTATATGCTCGAAATGAAATCCGGTTAAAATTATATAAAATATGTAAGGAATCCCTTCCAATGAAAGATTTCCAGTATGTCCAGATGGAACACAACCACAGCAAGCTTGTCGACGTCTTTTTATCAACGATATTGATATGCTTGAAAATGCTGCATCAACGGATAGCTGTCCTTTGGGTTATCGATGCGTAGCGTACGGCAGTCCGTACGTTGGACATTGTTGCAAATTGAAGTGTCCTTATGGAGAACCTGATCTAACGTACACTTTGTCATTTTTCGTTTTCGTTTTTCAGGAAAAGAAAAATTCATTTGAAACTAAAATATTTTGCTTATTTGCATAAGTATTTATTAATTATGTTATAAATGATATCATATTCCCAAAATTGAAGGCAGTCATGCGATATGGGTGTCTCCGAGAAACATCGTTGTCGACCACTCACTCATCACTGTTACACAATCTCGGAGCCTGGTTGGAAAACAAGTTTATGTTGTCCAAAGCCATGTCGTGATCCAACTCCGCTTTATATTAATAATCAATGTTTAAGCATGGCACATCGAGAGGATCCTTGTCAGCTTCATCAACAAGTCTTCCTCTTTTTTCTTCTTTTTTTTTTTCTATTCAACATATTGATCTCTCCATCTTTCACTTCGCTAAATTAAATTCATTTTAATGAACAATGAGAAGTATATAATATTCATTAGCAAATACTTTATCGAATAAGTGTTGTAAAACTTTTAAGTTGAAATCATTAAACATTATGGTAATTTTGAATTTTCAATTACAGTGTGAAGGCGGCGTAACGATGCATTGTGTTTTGGGACTTTGTCAATGCAAAGATGGTTTTCATCCTGTAAGTTACCGTTTAAATTTTACAAAGAATTCATTTTGTGTTTGTTTCGATTACTCCTAAATATTGGATACTTAAATCTATTAGTGTAAATAAAGAACATACCGTAGTTCAACTAAAAATACAGAATATGGAATTTTTTTTTTTTGTTTTTTACTGCTATTCATCTTTAATTTATCTAAAAAATTACTTAATAAAAATTTTGAAATTAATTTTCTATATGTGAACAAATAACACAATTTCTTAAGTGTCTTGAAATTCTTATTTCAATTTTTGGTAATTTCCATTATTTGATTTGCAAATGAAATGTTTTATAATTTGCTCATTTCTTTTCTTTTTTTTTCTTTTTATCCGCATTATTATTTTGAATGAAATCCCAAAAGGATAACGAAACTTTCTTTCTAAACGAAACATTCCACAACAATTACTGATTTTAAATATAGAAATTTGCATGTTATATAAGTGTTTAAGGATCAGATATGAGGAAATGGGATGACGCGGTATGTCTTAGCTGTCGTTGTTGCGTGATACAAAATAATCCTTTTCTATAACGTTTTTTTTTTTTTTTTTTTTTTTTTCAAATGACTAAGCTTTACCTTGTTAATGATCAGCTGTTTTATCAGAGCAGTTTGTTTACTATAACTGTTTATTTATGAATATAATGCGAATTTTATTTCTTAGAAAAAAATTCAGGAAGATTCAGCGAAACAAAATATAAGCCTGTAAAATACTACAATTGGATTGATTGTTTGAAAATACTTGATAGAGATAATTTATCAGCTTTGATAGTAAGATATAAAATTATCCCTAACTAAATGGAAAAAGATGCCTTATTGTGATATCTCCTAGAAAAAAAAAAAAAGAAATAAATTCTTCTATCAGAATTGTTACAATCAGTTTGTTGCCATCCCTTTTTCTATACTACAAAATTAAATACCTCAAAACTTCTACAATGAGGTAGGCTTGAAAAGGTGCTTTTAGGGTATTGGTGGATTTTCTGAGCAATACTGGTTCAACAAAAGGCTCGCTTCCTGAACAATGATGTTATTGTTGTGGTACTCTACTGTCAAAACGATGCTGTCGGTGAGATGTTTTAATTGTAGTGCAAACTAATAGTAGAGCTTAGTCATCATTTTTTATATTTGTGCAAATTAATTAGCAAATGATATTAGCCGCAACAACGCAGTTTAGACATTCCGCATTCTTCATTGTTGTGCTTGATTTGATGTTATCATCAATTTCTTCCAGAGTAATGACGGTCGATTTGCAACATGCGAGAAAAGTTGTGGAATCGATGAAGTTCCTGTCATGGATAAATGTGTACGACGAGTACATCTAGGTGAAAGATGTGTGACCAGCAAGCAATGTCCAAATTTCTCTGAATGTCGCTTTGGTACTTGTCAATGTTTGTGTGGCTATAAACAGGTAATAATTTATTTCCTTTTTCAAGTACTAACATTTTCATATGTTCATAAATTAATTTTTCCAGGATTCCTTGATCGGATCACGTTGCACCAATCCAGATGATCCATTCAGTTTAAATGCAATTTTGACGGGTGTTGAACAAGTGTTCGGCGGAAATGCACGGAATCCATAATATTTTCATTGTTTATTTAAAGAGTTTTCACCGTTTTCTTTTATTACATAAAGAATTTACAGTACGTATAGTATATCACATCGGTTTAATGCCCAGTTTTTTCCAATTAATCCAACTAAGACGTGCTATGAGATCTGTAATACATTTGAATTGAAGTTAAATAAACAAATTGGAGGGAAAAGAAGAAAAATGTGGCGTGGCGGAAAATATGAGCACTTTTCAAGAAAATGTGAAATGGTTGCAAAAATTAACAAATTCATTTATACCGAAGTCGTACTCTGACATAACTGCTAGATTTAAGAAGAACAAAAGCGAGCATTTATTTTCCAAAAAAAAAAAAAAACTTCCTACACTAATGCCAATGAAAGATATGTTTTGTGCCTCTTTCGTATCATAATCATTACCGTTGAAAAATTTTTGAAAAAAAGAACTAACGAACCACTTGTACTCCAAGGTGGTGCTTGTGGATTTCCGGTTCGTGCCATTACAAGAGCTTCCTTCAAGTAAGCATGTACGTTTTGATGATCGCTGTTCAGTAGATTCTCAAGAAGTGAAATATATGCAATTGCTAGATTCAATGTATCTATTTTGGATAAGCGTTTCTCGTATGGAAATGTTGGAATATATCGCCGTAATTTCTGCAAATACCATTTTCCACCGAAACACAATTATTTTATTGACTATTATTCATTCATTAAGTACTATTTCAATAAAGACCTTGGGCACAGGTTATGGGCGTTAGTGATTGGAATAATTGAGAAGTATCGATTTCCTATTTTTGTTAGAAAATTTGAATTTGATATTCGTTCAATGACTAATGCTTCCGACAAATGAGCTGAAACTTTAGAACAGAACTGAAAGAGTAAAGAATTACCAGAAGATCAGTGATCAGAAATTCACTATTATTTATTACTTATTAATTTTTTACTTAATAACTCTAGCTCATTAAATCATCTTACTCATAAAAAATTATATAATACCGAAAATTTCTTACCGATGCAATAATTTCTACTATCACTCATAAAATATCTTTTAGGCGAGATTAATACATTAACAGATTAATATGTGAATTGCTTGATTTGTAATTTATTTTTGTCTGTTTAAGCGGAATATTAAAATATACCATTGAAATCAATTTTCCATGCGATAACACGACTTACAACTTCTGAGAAAATCTTCATATCGACTTCGAATTTTTATCAGAAGTATGTTAATTTTTGTGTTGGATAAAAGCTATTTACCGTGAAAGCGACGTTGATACTGCACATCCGTCGGCGTTCCCGAAAATTGGCAGCACGACGATCAACGAACCAGTCCATCTGTCCATTTTCTTCCGATTCCTCTCCTTGAGAACCAAACTGTGACTCGATTTGTTGCACACTTAATTCCTTAAATATGAGTTTATAATTTTTATTACGAAAGTTAAAATTACTGCAAAAATTTAGTTGAAAAGATGAATTCTCTGTTTCAATTGCATTGAATGGAAGATATTGGTCCCACTTAAACTTCTAATCAGAATTACTTTCCTGTGGATTAAGATAGTTGACTTATACGTATTCTTCAGTCTCCCTTAGATTGTTATTTAAGTCTGACGTAAATAAAAACGTACCAGTTTCATTATAACCAGCTGATTGTATCGATTTTTCGTCTTTCATACGCTGATTCACAAATAATTCTAAGATATAGGTGTAAATGTTTGGAATCATACTTAAAGTTGCTTCTTTTTTAGATCAGTCTGGTATTTTTTGCAAGTTAATTCGAATTATATTAGTATGAATAGGATACGTCCGAAAAGTTAGTAAAATTACTTTAGGATTTCCTCGACCACTTTATAATTTTCATTTGATAAGACAACACGACAAAAAAAAGTACTGTTAAAGCACATTTTTACTACTTGACATTTAAAATATTTGATAATAAGCATTAAAAATTAGCAGTTTTATTCTTTCCGAATATAAACTTTATCAACAAAAACTTTGACTTTGTAGTTTACGAGAATGAACTGATTGATAAATTCACTATCGACCGTATACCATTTCAGTGTTTAATCACTACTTTCAGTCTTATATCCTAAATTATCCTACTCAAGATTTCAAAGTTGAATTATGAAATTGTTATACAATAATTAGAATTTGAAAAGTACTGACAAAACACAGATACCCAATGAATAAACGAAACATAAATACCCAGTGTATAAATATAATAGGAAAATAAAATAGGAAAAGCTAAATGATAAGCTTCGATTATGAACTGAAGAGATTTTAAGCAGGCAAAGCAATTGAAGTAATGGAGCGTTAAATAGCTAGTAATTTATTTGTGACGTTATTTCATATTCAGGATGACTGAAAGTGACATGGATAAAATGAGTAATATATATGTATGCTTTGATGAACAATCCGGGGAGAATTCAATTTTGGCTCAGAAAATGGGAAATCTTTATTAGTACTGCAATGAAGCCATACGACAGGCTATTTTAATCATTCCTCCCTATTATCTAATCCCTTTCAAAAGCTCATTAATCAAGTCTTTTACTAGAAAATCCAAGCTGATTCCATATGTTTTGCAAAATTAAAAAATCAGTTCTACTTGGTAAGGCTTTTCTTTTTTTTTGCTTTCTTTTTTTTAAAACACATGTTAAATATAAGCTAATGTTTTTCAGATATATTACCCTTATTTGTTGAATTTTCCTTTTTTGCTAGAAAAATTTGTGAATCCAGAAAAAACATATATTTAAAAACTTGATGAGAACAACAGAATTATCAGCATACACACACACACACACACACACACACACACACACACACACACACACACATCTATGTATACAAAGGAATGATCGATCATATTTTGCCAACTTCAACATATTTCTAATCATTTTCAAGCTATAAGTACTTTTTTATTATATCACGCACGCTGTATCACGTTACAAAAACACGTCTTCCGCCGCTGACGTCCACATTTCGCGTTCTGAAAATTCGTTATAACAAAAATGAAATAAGAAATCCCAATAAATTATCATTACAGGTGATAAATAACATATACAATCACAAAAAATTCCATACTAAAATATTATTAGTAGTGCCGCTAATATCATTTTCTCTTAACTCTTTTTTTTTTTTTCATTGTCATCTATAAAATACAATTGAAATAGATTGAATATCGAAGAAAAAAAAGTAAATAACCATGGAATTATTTATGTATTGATAATATGCAAACAATAAATAAATGATTTTCATTTCAAGTATTTCTGCCTGATAATTTTCCATAGTGTCGTACGCGATTCCACAGGACAACAGTTCTCATGACCAAAGTAAACATGTTGAGGAGCTGATATGATATCACAGCTGCCTTCATTATCTGAAGAGGAATCCCTGAGAAAACTTCATGAACAGATCATTTTTTTTTTTTTTTTTGGTAATATCTGTTATTTTTTTTTTTTTTCAATAACAAATAGATGATAAAACATTGCAAACATACATTAATGGCAAATAATAAATTTTTTTTCCTTACTAATATAAATAAATGTTTACTAAAGTTTGATAAATGTTTTTAAAAATAACAACTTACCAGAAGAAACAAATTCCTGAGTTTTAAACCATGTATATTTACATAGCAGAAAAATTTGCACCGTTAAAAGTATTAATGTGATTGCGATAAGGACAAGAAATGCGAGACTTTGAACACAAAACTGGTTGTTTTCAGGAAATTGAAATGATATCATATCTGCAGAAAGATTTACAAATATTATTTAAAATTCAACCGACTAATGCTAGCTTTTAAAGCATACACTTTTCGGTGTTTTTGTTCATGAAAAAATTGGCGAAGCAAATTAAACTCTATTCTCTCTTTCTTTCTCGAATGTAAATTTTGCACAATCCTAAAATTAGCTTACTTTGATTTAACGATCGCTCATCCATTTTCGTTCCATCTTCATTAGGCACTAGATCGACATTTTCTTCAACAATTGTAAATGTCCCAGTAATGAGCTCTCGTTTAACTCGCTGGGCTGAAGTCTAAATTAAATTTTAATAGAATTTATGTCATATGAGACATTGACTTGTCATGGACACTAACTCGACAGCTGTAATTGACTTAACTTCTGAAAACTCACAATATTTCACAAGAAAAGAGTACATAAAACTTACCTGTTGAGCTAGTGAAGTAAAAATTTCCCGCTTTTTTTTATTAGAATTTATCGAATTGCCACTGATTTCCATATCACAAGTAACCTATAATTGATAATTGTTATCGGATATATGTTTCAGTATAATTTTTACATTATGGACTCTTATTGCTCCAAGAGAAAGTTTGAAAGAAGAGCATGTTTATTTTTAGTACAGTATCCTATTGCTAAGAAAATTTTAGCAATACGTAAAATTTATTTCGTTTTGCGCTTAATAGAATAAAAAATATCAAACTTATGCCTGAATTTATTCTCACTGAAAAGATAGAATTTGTTTACGATTTTCTTTACTTCTTTCCTTTCAATTTCATTCAAAAAATTTCCACTTCCAATTTCTATCTCCCCGTTAAAAATTCAAATTAGTGAAATATGGACCGGTAAGCACTCTTCAATACAAATATCCACAGAACAAAGGATGCGAACACGACGTGACCCGTCAAATCGAAAAACTTTAATTTTAGTCTTCAAACCACCATCAAACTGTGTGATAGGATGTTGCATTAATAGACGGCTAACTTTACCGTCAATACATCTAAAAATTATTTGAGTAAATATAGATTTTTTTTTTGTGTAAAAAAAAATTATTTTACATAGCAACAGGAACATTTTGGACGTTAGCTGACCTCTCTGGAAGTTTTAAGGTAACCTTGAATTAACTCATCGAAGGTTGGAGAAAGTTTAGGGAAAACAATAATAAAGATAATAACAGGAACAAGACTATGATATTGATTAAAATATGATATGATAATCACAAAATACTAATATGAAATAAGCAATACTTACCCATCAGAAATAAGCGTAAGTGGTGGTGGTAGAGGTGGTGTTCCATCCAAACGTTCTGCGATACAACGATTTACGAACAATCCAACGTTATCCAATCGATCTTTCATCACTGTCCATCTCATTTCCAATTCTTCGCCCATCACAGCAGTACTCACCGGTTGGTCACCACGAAATACCGTCAATTGCACATGGTCATTGGAAGCGGGGGTAGATGACCAGTCTTGTGATGCTTCTTGTAGAAGTCTGTAGTTAAATTACAATAAAATCGATAATGCAATACTTATGCTTAAGTTCAATTAATTAATGAAATTGGCGCAATTTATATTCACGCTAATAAATTAAACTTCTTATGTGCTTATTATCTAATATTTTCCCTCAAAAAAAAAAAAAAAAAAGAAAATCTCTCAATTTTTTCTCATCAACATCCATTGCAAACAAAAATAATTTAAAAGTTCTAACTTTTAGTTATCATAACATATAAATAAATGTTAACATACACCCTATCTTGAGAAGAATCATTCGTAGTATGACCGTTTGAGTAATCGCAGGTAATGTTGAATACCCGATCTTCGTCAGTCATCAAACCCGGTATTCCCAAACCATTCTTTTGGACTACCACAATGAAAGACCAAATCGAGGGATTCTAAGCATGGATGAATCGTATACATTGAAATGATGTGGATATAATTAGTATAATTATCTTCGACATAATTTGTGTAACGTAACTACTATCTTTTCTTCGAATTTAGTTTGTTAGAATACTGTAACATTATTTATGATCCTCTTGAAATAAGCATTTTGAAAAATTAAAAAATCAAACTAAAATTACGATAAAACGAACAATTTCATAACCAGGACACGGTGGATTGTCTTGTCGAAGAGTGGACAGTGCAATTTCCATCGCTGCATTCATCGTATTGCTAAATTCGGAGCGGCATGTTGCAAAATGATCTTTGATAAATATTGCGCCAACTGTGGGTTTGGGAAACAGTACAGATATCAAAATACCAGATGCGCCACATTCTGTTTCCAGTCCTGGATACGATATAATTTATATATTTTTAAATTTCAACGAAACTTTTGTCTATTTCAGTCCAACATTGCCCAACTTCCATGAATTGCTTTCAGATCAAGATTCTTCTGTTCGTTGATATCAAAGGGATTAAAGTTATCAGTAAATGATAACAATCGTGTTCCAAATAGCCACAAATTTTTGATACCATTTAGTGGTCCGTCTACTGTTGATATTGGTATTTCGGTCATTTTATTTTCCGGGGACATATTTACAGTAATTCTATAATCACACACATTATCGAAGTAATCCACCTGCAACAATTAAGCCATCAGTTATTGTCAACCATTTCCGGTAACTTTTGAATTTAATCATCCATCTGTATGTGCATTTATTCGAAAAGAAACTTTATGACTATCATTAATTTATCCCATAACAACGCATTTGGAATGTTATAAAACTTCATTATTAGCAGGTAGTAAATTCGCATAGAATGATATATTGTTGAAAATAATCGTGAAAAACTAACTGCCGGAAAGTATCGAAGTTGTTCATCGCTTGAATACTGAGTTGTCTTGCTTAATACACACTCATCCTGAAAGAAATCCATTGGATCAAATATACATTGCTAAATATTTTCTCAAAAATTCCTATATTTATGTTTGTTGTTATAACTTTCATCGATAACAACTAATTTAATCGTCATCTTTCTAGCTGTATACATTTTATCTATTATTGTTTACTATCTAATCAATTGATATGCCAATGGATATTATTACCTTGTCGTGAAAAAACATCACTGAACTGCATTGTTTACCAGAACGTAAACAAATTTCTAAGCAACTTGTCATACTTGTTGTTGATACCTGTAATATTGTAAGTATCAAGTTGTAAAGTTCGTGTCAAAAATGGCTATCGTAGACAAGAGGAATAGACAACCTTATTTCCGATATTTAACAAAGCATGATTTGAAACATGTTCAAAACTGCTATCCTGACATGGCATAATGCCTGAAGATATAGAAAAATTGAAATTAAAGAATTGAAAACAATGAAAGAATTCAGGATTAGTCTAAAAAATTAAAGAAGAAATTCTAATTGGATAAATCATTTTGCTTGTGGATGCAATATAATCCTTCATTTTGAAAACCAGGTAGATCGTCAATTCACCTATCGAAGTGGAAATAGCATTCTAACATTCTTGCACTTAAATTCATAATATATTTTAAGAAAGATCGCTGATTAATAATTAAAGCCCGAAAATCTGGTTACTGTAGGAATATATTTTGCGTTTAGCTACCTCTCAGACAGATTTTTTCGTAATAATTGTATTTTTCCGAATCATCAGATATTTTTTGATTATCATCAAATGTTGTTGAAGGTGTTAGACCGGATTTTGTGGTCAAATAGCATGTCATTTTATTTTCACTGTATGCATACAATTTACATGGGAAGGGTTGATTGTCAATTTTGTTTTCCTGAAAAATAAAAAATTAAATGATATCTATTCAATGATGATAGCATTTTCTGAAAATTATTTTAGATTTATCAGAAGAATATATCATCAGGAGAATCGAGACAGCTGCACAAATAATTAAATTTTAAAATAAAAATGTCAAAAATTTAAAAGGCTTGTTAATTGATGATCTAAGAATTGTTTTTTTTTTTGAACATATTTGAAAAGGAGTTAGCAAGAAGTACAAGGCAATAATTGAAGCACTGTTCTTTAGTCACTTGTTTTACCACAGTATCCGAATTATCGCTGATAGTGAATTTTTCCACTTTGATCCAATGTACGGTAAAATCAGTTGGACACTGCACTGCAGATACAAAATTCATGCAGAATCATAAAATATTCGTAAATTTAATCTTAAAATATTCATAAATTTAATGAAAAATTTTCGTTTAATTTTAATATTTATTGACTTCAATTTTTTTAGGATTCTAAAAGTTATTAAAGCAAAAATGTCCGACGTTCTGTTTCATCATCCTGGGCCAGAAAAAATAATTTATTTTCGTCAGAAAAATACAATAAAAAAAGTTAAACAATATAATTTCTATCGGGTAAGTTTGGTCAGAAAATAAAGATAAAAAAAAAAAAAAAAAAAAAGATTGAACGATCAGATAAATGTTGCAATGATATTTAAATACTACTTATTCCACCGTTTCGAAATCAATCAGTTTTTCCAAAAAAAAAAAAAAAAGTATTACTGTAAAATGAAGGGAAGCATAATATTTCACCATTCGATGCTATTTATCAAAAAGATAACGTAACAAAAAAAAAAAAAAAAAAAGTACCGTCAAAACAGATATTTTCGAAATAATCCACCCGCATATTCATTGTATCATTGGTTATCATAGCTGCACTTGTTGCTCGATTCTCATCATTGAGAATACACTCACCGGTATCGTAGTAATACATCGTTGACCTATAAACTTTTCAAAAATAAAATAAGGGTATTATCAGAAAAAAAATCGCTAAGAAAACCTATTATATATTTCAGCATTATCCTGCAAAATTCAACTATCCTCAAAAATTATGTACATATATAATCATTAGAATAAATTTTTTTATTCTTATAATAAAATTAATTTCCACTGAATATTTCCATTTCAATATAGGTTGGGAAATGAATTACAATTTCTGATATAGGTATTTTCTAAAAAATGATTGATTTCTTGGATTATAATTTTAACAAATTTAGAATCTTACACTATAATCATACCTGCAATCGATTTTTATCTCCTTTTTAGCAGTTAAACACATGCTTAAACATTCCTCCACAGATCCAACTTGCAATACCTGTGCAAAATTCATTACAGCAATATTAGTCAAAGAACTTTATTTCAAAAAAAAAAAAGAAACAAAAGAAAAGAAATAAACAATCTTGCAGTTCAAATTTTATGTTTTTATATGATTGAGAAGAAAAATGGATAAACCTCATTGGCGATTCCCATCAGAACATGTCCCGGAAGACGGTCGAAGATATATGGTGTTGGACATATTTGCTCTTCTGAAATATATGTGTAAAAATAGCTTCAGTTAAAGAAAGAAGCAAATGTAATCTTTAATTCATGATAATATTTCATTTTTAAATTTGTTAAAATTGGTTTCAGAGCATTATTACTCAATTTGAATTATTTGTTCAGCCTATCTCAATACATTCATAATTTCCATCATAGGAATAATTCTATCTGGCAAAGAGGAGAAAGCAGGAGAAAAGAGCAGTTGGATGAATGATCATAAAATCGTTTTACATCGATTAACAGCCAATCTTGCTGGAATTATTACTACTTTACATCAATTGGTAAATTCAGAAAATAAAGCGCAATCGACTTTTTCCTTTTCATACGTTCGTAACGTTCTCAAATGTTTCAGAAAAAGTTGGTCAAACACTAAAAGCTATTTCGAAATGGCTATACCAGGAAGACAGAGTTGTTGAAATAATGCGATATCATGGACGGTTTTCAACGGTAACATACTATTATCCATTATACTTCCATTGCCCTCCTTCAATACACATCTCAATTGTATTGCATCGTATTCAAATGCGGTGCAATTTACCCCCTGAAGTACTTGATTATGCAACGGTTGAACGTAAATTTACTGCCAAATATTTGCAGGAACAGATTACAGCCAAGGCTTGTAATTAAAACAAAGAAAAGAAAAGAACAAAATCAAATAATTATATGTACTGTATTATTACATTTCTAATTTTATTGCTTTTGCTGTTGAAAAACATGACAATTTATTGAAGCGAATTGATATAATTGTCGAATAATTTAATTAAATTAATTAGACTACTTTCTTTTTATTAATTGATGTTGTAAATTATTCAAAATTTTGTTGTGAGATATTTTATTCGTAAGCATATTTAATCTCTAACATTCCATTAACTAAAGTCAATAAAATTTCAAAAATCTTCTTGCACCTCTACTTTAGATGTACATTGATCGGCACATTCCGAAAGTGTTAAATCTTGAAATACTGCTTGTACTCCTTCCGTTGTATAGTAACCTTCACTTCGAACATAAATTATCTTATCTCGTAATGCGCACTTCATACCTATGGATGATGCAAATTAAAATTATGTAAGTTTTCCTTTACAGAATACAAATTGAGGAATTGATTAAACTGATGGTACCATTTCAATTTCACCAGAACTTTTCAATTGATATGGATGAATAATCTAATATGTTTGAACCAATGCTTTAAGTAATAGCACTATCAAAATAATATAATCATGAAATTTTTGTTACTTCGTAATACTGTGTAGAAGGAGTGAAGCAGACATTTTGTAGTAATTAGTAATTTAAACAACACTTACCAATGATAAGTATAGGATAAAATAATAAAATAAGCACGGAAATGAGTTCGAATTGATTAAGTGATCTCATGAGCAAAATGATAGCAGAATTCAGTTATTATCTTTGAAAATTTGGGTATAAGGAAGGAGATATGCAAGTAGCAATATGTATCAGCGATGCATGGCTAAAGAAGAAGATAGGAGGAAGTGTGACCCGATTCCTCCTTACGATTCCATCTATATATGCAATTATTCAATCATTGAGCTACCAATCACTCCCTTTCCTGTTCAAATCAGGATGAGTTCCAATGATGTAACTCATCATCTAATATTCCTCCTATTCATTAGTGTCCTCAATTATGACACTCCTTGGAATAGGCCTAGAAAATTGCACTTGTGTTAACTGTTGATATTTTCAATATATTTAATCATTAAACCATTTGTATTATGAGGTTAATGTTACATTTATCACTTTTTCGATTTAATTAATTAATTGGATGAACTGTAAGTTTATATATTGTGCGCTTCAATTTGTACAATTTACACATGATATTCACAATTTTAAGATGCATCAATTAATTTCAGTAATTAAATGCACTATTTTTTGCAATTTAACTTTGAAAAGGCTAGCTTGTCGTTATCATACATTAATACAACATATGTGATAAAAAAAAAAAAAAAAAAAAGAAAAATTATTTAAATTGCTGTGCACAGGATGTAAGCAAAAAAAAAATGGAAAAGACGTGGCTGCATTTGAATTAGCTTGGTATGCACAAAAACAAGTGGAAAGACAACTTATTGATGAGATACTTCAACGAAAACATGAATAAACAACAAAAATTAAACTGATAAAGATAATCAGAGGATTACTGCAGAAAAAAAGAAAAAAAAAAAGAAATTAAAACAGACACGAATCGAAATTGAACGCACAACACGAACAATTGGTAAAAAACCAAAGCGTCAAAAATGTCGTAAGGAAAAGTGATCGAAACAAGAAAAAAAAATATATATATATATATATATTAACGGCATAAAATAAAGAAGAAAGACAAGTTGGCGTTTTTTCTAAGGGCAAAAAAAAAAATTCTGACTGAAAAATGATCAAGTGAAAAATTCACTTTTAAGCATGCATACATCTTTTATACGAAAGATTTTTTAAAAAAAAAAGAAAAAAAAAAGGGAAAAAAAACTTTAGTTACAAAATTGTACAGAAAGCGTAGAACTGGCTCATTCTTACCCAAGCGATCATGCCAAAGTTCTTACGTTATCGATATGTATTGGGTTATCTCAAAACATTGCAGAAGTTGTAAAGCAACAAAAAAGAAAATCACTGATTTCGGAAATAAAAGACAATAAATAATATATATTAAGTGGGGTATAGCATTGCAGCAAAGTATGTGTCGCACTGCCACAACAATAGATATGCACAATTTGTCAATTTTGGGACAAGTATATATAATGGACACAACAAGAAAAAATAACTAAACGACCAATCGATGATCAATAGACTTCTGCTGTTCAATTAAGTAAAATCGATAGCAACAAACCAAAATAATTTAAAAATTTGGAAGGATATAAAACAGATCGACTTATGTCAAAGTACTGTTAGACTAGAATGACTGAAGAAGGCATAACAATTCAATATAATGTTGTTAACAGATCCATCTCTCAACAACGTCAAATAAACAATCATACTGTGGTCATACTAACAATTCATCGTACCTTACTCGGAATGAAACTGCTATTGATCGTAACTAATAATAAATAACCAACTATCATCATACCCTAGGTATCATGAAAAGCTTACAGAAATACTTTTCAGGAATTTTGAAAAGGAAAAAAAAAAAAAGTGTACTAGGATAAGTTACTAGTTGGGACTTTACAACCTACCAGCAAATGTTACCACACTTGAAACGATACAGTATATAACATGTTTGTTCTATCAATTACAGTATCAACAACTATGCAATTGTACTGAGGCACTCTTTTTCTTGTAGTAACAATATGATTGATATTAAAATGAAAAACAGTAAAATTAAGACAAAAAAAAGTTCTGTGAACAAAGCCAACAATTCCGTATATTTGCAGAAAAAAAAAAAAAAAATGAATTGATCTGTTCAAAGTGATTTCTTCCGTAATTTTTCAATACAGCTATACGGATCTCACTAGTGTTACAATGGCTTCATTCACGTAGAAATGTGGAATATCCTGAGCAGTTGTAACTGGCTTATATGCATACCATACCATAGATTTATTGTTCCAGAAAAACTCACTGAACTCGGATATAACCATGGATAGTAAGAGTTGAACTTTTATTCTGAATAGCAACTTTGATATGAGGGAGATTGACCTTATACGTGCATTGCAGGTTCATGCTTAACAGAAGGAGGTGGAAAGTCATTTGAAATATTAATTGCTGTTAGGTGAGGTGTAGACTGTTGAGAGGTTGAATTTAGAGCTGGTAATGCAGCTATAGGCGGATAAACACTAATAGGTTGTGTCAATACACTGCACCATTGTTCCGGACATTGTAGAAGAAATTGTAATTGCTGACTCTGAAGTATCATCTGCTGTGAAAATAATGCTCCAGGTGAGTTACCACCTTCCAAAAGTTGCTTATAAGCGTATAATTGTGAATCGTATGAATCTAGCAGGGTGTTTTTATATGGATCCGGAATAACTCCATGAAATGCAGATTGCTTGCTTTCAGCGTTTTCATTCCCATATTTTACTACCTGTTCACTGGCTGTACCGGTAACGGAATCATTTCGACCCAAATGATTCATGATTCCATCACTTGCATTTAGTGTGGTTGTATTATAAGCAGTGGTTACAGGTAAGGTTGGTAATTTTAGGCCCAATGAAGGACTAGTTAAATCTCGAACTGACGATACGGAAGGTGACGTAGGATACTGCAATGCTGCTACTGTTATTCCATCTGGTATGCCTGAAAATGCATTCATTTACAATGTGTGTTTTTTTAAATTTTTATTTTTTTTTTCAAAACTTAAAAAAATAATCCTACAATTTGCACTATCTTCTCATCACTAATTATTCTTCAACCCACAAATAAACATCGGGGACAAAAATTTATTTTACATCAATTAGCACAAGTCTCGTACTTTCCTTCACTCTCGCACTTTACCCAATTTCTAAAGGATTTTATCAGGTAAAACAGTTTTTAAACGTATTACAATGTCACAATAGAAGCCAACAACTTACTCAGATATCTGGGCAATAGACTATCTAGCGTTTTAGAGCTATCCAATTCTGCATTTGGACTAGTCCGTTGTTGACAGTTTAAATACTTTTGACACTGCTCCAAATGGATTTTTAAACCCACTTTCTGGGCATAACTTTTTTCACATGCGTTACATTTATAACTAAAAGAAACTATATTCATTCATATTAGTTAATTTAAAATGCATCAATGAGTATCCTCAAAAATTTAACTCTTTTTTCTGCAAAAATTTTAGCTTCAAATTTTAGTGAATGGAATAGTAAATGAAGAGAACGCTACAATTCAAACAACAGAAAAGAAAAAATATTCTCCACCTATAATTTTTCCCGCAAAAAAGTGCATACATAGTGTGACTTACGGTTTTTCGCCGGTATGAACACGCTGATGAACTTGCATATTTCCCTGATTCGTAAATGTTTTGTCACAAAAGCTGCACCTGTAAAATTAGGAACAATAAATGAAGTTAAGTAAATTATATTAGTTGCATTGATATTCCCGTACAGAAGGAATATCATTGATCCTCGATTTCAATCGTATAAAATCTCCTTTTTTTTTTTCTTCCTTTTCTTTTTAGAAGGCTGATAAAGCTATCAGTTCCTCTCTTCAGAATTTTCCATCCCGAAGAAAAAAATTTTTCCTTGCTTCTTTTTTTTTTTTTTTTTTTTCGAAAAAGCAAGGGAAAATGCTCGTGTACTTTTATAGCGATCTGCTGCTTCGGTACAGAGCAGCGCCTGGTACGGCAACCGTAAAACCGTCACAAGCAGACACAGAAACATACCGAAGAAAGGGGAATTTTGAAAATGTTTTCCTTTTTTTTTTTTCTTTTTTTTTTATAAGAAAGAAACGAAATGCTTAATGTCGAAATTTCATACGGCAAACATTTCAATTAGAATCCTGGGAATGGAGTAAAACGGAGAGAGCTCCATATTATTCTAGCTAACAAAGAACTAGTTTCCTAAATTTTGCTTCTTTTCGACATCCGTCATTTCAACGTGATAAATCGAAGACGATAATGAATTTGTAGAACTCACTTCGTATGCTACCAAAACGAAAAAAAATTTGGAATTTAAAAATCTTTAGGCTTCATTCACAACATCTCATCTGCATAATTTTCGCAATTTAGCGTAACTAGGGATGATCATCGTGGGGAGAATATTTGCATCAAATGATATAGCCTAATTATTTTAAAATTGTGAATTAGCAAAAATATTTTAAAAAGAAAGTAAAAAAAAAAAAGAGGATGTAGAAGTTAATAAAGAAAACTAACCGAAATGGTCGTTCACCAGTATGTAATCGAGTGTGAACATAAAGTGATGAAGCATAAGCGTATCGTTTTCCGCAATACTTGCAAACATACTCTGTTGGCTTCTTATTTTGTATCGTTTCGGGTGATGTCTGGAATTTTGTAATCATTAAAATCTAAAATTGAACAAACTGAAATTTTGTCAACAACAAATTTATTGTTCATGTATGAATGAATAGATGTATCCGTAATGAATGAAATATATTCTGTGTATAATAATCTATATTTGAATAGGTATATATAACTAAATTTAAGTTCAAACATGCTCCATTTAAAATTCTGAAAACTCTGGATAGACAAAATGTAGATTGTAGTTCAAGAAATAATATTAAATTAAATGAATAAATTAAACGAACGCCCGGTTGATATTGATGTGTTGCTTCATGTGCAGTTAGTTGTGATTTTTGAATGAAAGATCGTCCACATTGTATACAAGTGTACGGTCGTTCACCGGTATGAGTTCGTTCATGGCTCTGCAGATTACCTTGGCTAGCAAATGCTTTGGGACAGAACCTGCATACATAAGGCCGTTCACCGGTATGTGTTCGTACATGTACCTACAATTATTGGCTTGCTATCGTCATTTAGGTATCTCTCGTACATGTGATAATTATCAAATGTAAAAATTACTTAGATATTATATCAGGCACAAAATGGAAACATTTTGGCTTGTTATTCATTACATTCATATTATATCAATCTTTCTTCTTATTTTTGGTGAAAATGTATAAAAAAAATGACATTTTTTTTATATAGCAGCAGAAATTCTAACCTGCAAACTACCTGCATAAGCGAAACTTTTGTCACAGTAATGACAAATATGTTTGCGATCCGATTGCTCATGTACTTGTTTCACGTGTAGCTTCAGGTAATTTTTCAATGCAAATGTTTTAGGACAATAGTCGCATTGTAATGTCTTTTCACCATGAGTTTTCTTATGCGTATACAACGCTGAGGGTGATGATAAACATTTGCTACATTTAGGACATTGATAATTTCGGATACCTGAGATGAAATCAAATTTAATGCAATTAAGAAAGTGCAGAACAGAATAAAGTTGAGAAAAAAATAAGTAAATGTAGATTCTAAAGATTGTAGTAATCATCTGAATTTGGATTTACAAAAAAAAAAAAAAAAGAAAAAAAAAATTTTGCTTATAATTGCGTTATATTTAATAATAATTGAATTTTTCTCTTTTCTTTTTTTGTGGACTTTTGTGAGAAAATAAATCATCAGAAGAGATGAAACGAATCCAACTGTGGAAATGATACATACCCAAATGTGCACTCTTCTCATGAACGGTCTTTGTACCATACTGAGCAAACGTTTTGTCGCAGTATTTACATTTATAGCTGTAAATGAATGCGCTAGTTAAAAAAAAAAAAAAAAAAAAAAAAAAAAAAAAAGGTAGAAAGCAAAATTGCTCTTTCAAATTAATGGATAATTTGATTTATCATCGTCCAGATGCCAAAAATGTTAATAAATTTCGAATCATAGTAAAAGATGTTAAATCTCCTCTTTGTATTTCCTTAACTAAAAATTTCCACCGTAAAATGACTTGCATTCAAGGGGAACAAAAAAGTGGCTTTACTAAAATATTTTACCGGTTTGAATGAATGAAAAAAAAAAAAAAAAAAAAAAAAAAAAAAAACAAAAATTATGAAAAAAAAAACTAACGGCCGTTCACCGGTATGAGTTCGTTCGTGAACTTGTAGCGTCGCTTTTTGGGCAAATTTCTTTTCACAAAAATGGCAATCAAATGGTTTTTCACCGGTATGGCAACGTTTATGAGATTCCAATATTGATAAATAGGGAAAGGCCTATGGTTTTAATTTAACATTAATAGTAATCTCAGAATTGGCATACATTAAAAATCAAAGAATGTTAAGAATGAAAAAAAAAAATGCCATATATCAAAAATCAACTTTTAACTCACATTTATGATTTTCAAGTTAAAAATTTAATAATTCTAAATTTGGAATAGAACTGATATTCTTTCATATAGCATTCGCTTCTATTCATTTAAATCATTCCAAACTATATGATGCAATATCATTGGCCTCATAAATATGACATGCAAATGGATAGAGCAATATAAAAGTCGGATAGGCCAAAATACGGACCTTATAGTAAATTTATCATCTATAGTGGAAGTTTAAATGATAGATTAACTACCTTGCCACAATCTCCACATACATGTCGTTTTCCGATATGATTGTTAGTTGCTGATACCTGAGATGGTAGTAGTTCGGTACTTGTATGAGCCGTTTCGCTGTGTACAATGAAAAAAGGAGTTAATGGTAGCTGTGATTGTTGTAATGGTGTAGGTGTAGTTGAAGGCACCTGTGTTAATGATTCACTAAATGAAGATGTTGAGGATAACGAATCAGATATCGGATAATCAGATTCATCGGATAGAATACGAGCTGCTTTTGATAATGCTTCAACAACACATGAATCTAACTCTTCCTAAAATATTTCGAAAAAACTTTTTCAGGATTAAAATATACATCGAATAATATTGATGAAATATTTTTCGTTGAAAATGAATTCCACATATATACATATAATCACCTTGAAAAATATGTCTCTCACTATCAAATGTTATTTAGATATTATTTTTTCGACAAGAAAACATTTATAAAAATTGTTTCCAGAAAATCATCACATAATAGCTTAAACTAAAAATGAAAATGAATTTAATTTTTAATAAATAAATCGATCTCCTCACGACAACATATATTTATACATGTACTTAAGGATCGAGTAAAATTTTGGAAATGAATGAAATGGAAGAGGAATGAGAGTAAATTTCAACAATTCTAACAAATCCAAGATACAATCAAATAATTAAAAGGTAAAAGTTGAGGGAGCTATAGAATATCCAATTAGAAACATTAATGCTTCTGTTATTCATAAGCGTAAATTACTACACGCGCGAATTTTCCAAAAAAAAAAAACAAAAAAGAAAAAAAAAATGATTCAATGAAGAGGAAGATAAAATGATTAAATAAAATTATGTAATTTGTATTGCATGCATTCAGTATCTATCACATGCAAATGCGTAACTTTTTTTTTTTCCCAACATCTGGAAGTGTAGCAAAAAACAAAAACTATTTTAAAGCAATCCTTCTTCACTTTCTTCGAAATTTTTTTGAAATGCATCAGAAAAAAAAAAAAAAGCCATTAGAAAATTTTTTTTCTTTTTTTTTATTTCAAACACATCATTAATTTCATGATATGCTACCTTTAGCTGTCATTTACGTTCAACTACCATCAACATAAATGTCAATCCATTTACAAACTTTAACATTCCACTATCATCGGTAAGGATCATCTCATCATTTTGACATTACTATATGTCGTATACGATCATGAACTATTATTGTATAGCTAGCTTGTCCAAAGGGACTTTATGATGTCAGTTATAAATCTGTTATATTTTTTTTAGCTATTGCTTTCAATAATAATGATTATACAAGATGAAATGACAAAATAATATTTCAACCAAACGATAAAATAAAATTTTAAAATTAGTGCTTCTAACATCATCAGCAAGTACCAAACACGTATTTTTGCATTTTATAATTCTCATCAGTTCGTAATTGTGTAATCTTTCACCTTCTTAAGTGATAGCTCTTTTGTTCAATTTTGTGGATTCAAAAAAAAAAAAAGAAAATAAAAATTCCAACTATTTGAAACACACATGTCATAAAGAGTAATGTGATATAAGGTTAAACAAATCACAAACTATTATCTATCATTCTTAGTTAAATGCCAATATCGCTAGTGAAATTATCACTAATAAAACAAAAAGATTAATTAAACAGAAGTATTAACAAATCTATGCTTGCCATTTACAAGTATGAGAATGAAGTAAAAATGTTATTTGTTAGAAAAACAATATTATATTAGTAAGAAAAGTGACCTAAAACTACTACATATATTCAGGCTTTCACATTATCTATAACAGAATTGGTCGTATTAAATTAACAATATTACAAAAATCATTTATTTTAGGACTACGACGGTATGGATCGTTTTACGGATACAGATAAGAAATATCGCTAATATCAGGAATATCAAATTGTTTCGGTACTGATAAGGCAAACGAAAGAGATAATTTCATTATAGAGGACTATTCGACAAGAATATTTAATGCATATTAATGTATGCTTCCAAGACTTCAAATATATGAATTACCTGTTTCATAGTGTGACAAAAATAGATGTGATGGATAGGATGGATGAAGTTGTTGTTGCTTTGACAGGTAACAAAAATGAACTGAACGATGATTGAGGAATTATTGTTGAAAAAAGTAGTGGCTTGTAATCAGAGGAAATTGAATGAACAATATCACTGACCATCTTACGCAACCGAAATAGCAAAATGCATCCGTGGACCTTAAACAAACAATTTTTTTTTTTTTTTTTTTTTTTTTTTTCGAAGGGAGAAGTCAACAAGCAAATATCTAAAAAAAAAAAAAAAAAATTCGATATATTTTTCACCCCACCGCTAAAAATTATATCCTAACAAAAGTTCGATATATTGAATTTCGAAACAGAGAGACTTCAAATTATCCGATTTATACACTATAACTGTTCAATCATGGGTATATATTTAGTAATCCATAGACAAGTGGACAAAATAGTGTATCATCATATAAATGGCACATTTTCGAAAGCTACTATCATCCTATTTTGAACTGATACCTTAAAGGAGAACCTGGTCGAACTATGAGTTATACAAACTAGCAAAATTTGCTTATTTAATTTAAAAAATTTGTAAATATAGTCTGCAAATATGAAAATTTAAAAAATTTGCAAAAAAGGAAAAATAATACATCGATTTTGGATCATCCAAAGTAATCATTGTTGATGTACACAATTATAATAATGATGATAACAATGTAATCATATAGTGAAGTAAACATATAATAATTTTTACCAATTTTACTTTTATTAAAAGCCCAATAGTAACCAACTCAATGGTTGTTGTAAATGTGAAAAATGTATGGTGATACATATTCTGAAGATCCATCATCAATCTTTCAAAGTCATAAATCATAAAAGTGCTGCAAAGAAATAGCACCAAAAATAAATTGTTCTTTTATTTAATTCTTTCTTTTTTCTTTTTTTTTTCTTTTTCTTTTTTTTTTTTTTTTTTTCTCCCATACAATTATTTTATTTAATATGTTGCAACTTATTATTTCATCTTCAATATTACTTACATTTACTAATTGATACATTCTCATTTGGAGCAAAATAAAAGAATGATAACATAAGAATGCTTGCTATTTTTAAAGATAAATGTAACAGAAGAAAAGATATTAACTAAATGAATATCGACCTATTGACCCTTATAATAAAGATTTTTGTAGTCCTGTATTTCCCCATACTTTCAAAGCAAAAAGTATTGAATAAAAGTTTGTTAAATTCGATCTAAAACTTAATAAGCTATCATCCTATATGTTTGTATATTTGGATATATATATATATATGTATGTGTATGTGTATGTGTGTGTATGTGTGTGTATGTGTGTATGTGTATGTGTATGTTTTTGATTGTGTTATATATGTTTTGGTCATCAGTAACGAAATGGAAAGGAAAAAATAGGAGGGATTGAATATACGTAAAAGGACAGGGAGAAATAAAGAGAGAGAGAGAGAGAGAGAGGGAGAGAGAGAGAGAGAAAATAAGATGTGCATAAATAGCAACAAATAATAGTGAGATAGAAAATAAAGCATAAGATAGTGGTCAAGAAATGGATGAAGGGAAAAAAAGGCCCAGGGATGAGCACCGTACTACTATTACTAATACTACTACTCACAAATATTTTCCACATTTATCATGTTTAGAAATAAACACTGCTCAAACAAACACCTCCTGGCACCACGATCCGCCCACGGGATACAACTAACTTGCGGGGAGAAGCAAGGAAGAAAGGAAGGAAGGAAGGAAGGAAGCCAATTTCTACGCACGCCATATGACCAGAGCAATAGGAACATCATCATTATCATCATCATCATTATCATCATCATCATCATCATTATTATCAACATCATTATCATCATCATCATCATCATCCTCTATTTTTATTATGGAAATAACTTTTCCGTATCTCTCACCCACCACCCCCTTTTTTTTTTTTTTTTTTTCTTGCTCATTCCTCTTTATTCTCGCCCTATTCGTGCTTTATGCTTATTGTTCGAGAATTTCACTAAACCCTTAAAATTCTCTTTTTTTTTTTTCTTCTCTCTCTCAAAAAAAAAAAAAAAAAGAAAAGAAAGGAAAGAAAGAGAAAAAAAAAAAAATGAAAAATGACATAAGATATATTTTGGGACTTCAATTTACATCTTAAACCAAATTTTGAATTAGAGTGAAAAATAATTTGTAGCAACAAATAAGAAAACAAACAAAATTGCTGGTTTAAAATATTCCGAAACACGAAATTATCATGGGGATCAGTTGATTACATAACAAATGTGTGATATCGGGAAATTAGATGCAGTTATTGTTACTGGGATGAAATGTTTCTATTGAAATTGGATAAACAATTTGTAATAATGTATAAACAATAGATATATTTTTTCCCTTTTTTTTTTTTTTTTTTTAAAATATTTAAAAAAAATTTTTAAAAAAAAAAAAAAAAAAAAAAAAAAAAAGAAAATGCATTTTCAGTGATTGGTAAGCAATTCAACATCTGAAAGCCGTATCATTCACTGAAGAAAACCAATGAAAAGTAAACTTTTAAATTACTAGATATATTCCCTTATTACTTATAAAATTAATATAAATATAGAATTTATTTACTTACTTGATAACTATTAATTCGAGTAGTAATCACAAACAGATAGCAGCACTTTGTAGTACAGCAAAATGACATTCGAAACGTAACCAGTAATTTAATTGTTGGAAATTTCTGATATTACATTAAATAAATTGAAATAGCAAAATTAAGAAGTGAAGGAAAATTTGAATAGTCGAGTTAATTGAAGCTTGATAGGAAATATAGCGAAAAAAGGACGAAATAAAGGAACACCAAAATATGTGGCAATCTTCCTTTCTCTCGGTCTCATTCCTTTCCTCATGGTACTCATATGAGTACCATTCCGGATAAAATGACCTGATATCGCCGGCTTTTTAACCTTAATAAACTTTTTCGTTTCCAAAAGATGAACATATGCAGTTGCATTAATGTTATCATACATTATACCTCCGATTTGCTTAAATATTATTTATCATATTAATCGTCGCCAAGTGCTATCGCATGTTTGTCAGGACTAAATGTAACATTATTCAACATTTTCAAAGTCATGCCTAAAAGCTATGACTACAATATTACGTTAATTTTTCCATTACCCTAATTAATATCTACCTCGCTAAAATTACAATTATAATCATCACAACTTTCCAAATTATTGTACATAGCGTGATAAAGAGAAATGAGTTACAAAAGTGACCAAAAGTACGGATAAAAAGTAAACTTTTACTTTCCACTGATAAACTTTCACATGATGAACAGATTGAAATTGAAGAGCTTTCAAATAAACTGTAATTGAACAAAGTGATGGAAAAATGGAGGAATGAGGGAAAAGGGAAACAAGTAAGAGTAACGCGCAATGAAGATTTGTATTGGTGGTGATGATATTAGGTGCCACCTTGTGCTGCGCTATCGTCCCTTTCAAACAATGAATTTATAAGCATTGTTATTCGATATAATATCAAGATGAGGATAATATAACATGCACTTATTTTTCTTAATTAAAATAAACAAAATATTTGAAAAAACTAAAACTAAGGGAATTATTTCCATTCATTCAGACATGCACACAACGAACTATCAACTACTTTAATCGAATGTTTTTCTTTTTTTTTTCATTTTTTTTCTTTTCTTTTTTTTTTCTTTTTTTTTTTTTTTTTTTTTGCAAGCATAGAGAGTAATAATCGATTATGATGATTGCATATTACGAAACTGAAAAGGTTATTCGGGAAAGCTTTCGTTACCATAGTTATTATCGCTTTGAATGTTAGGTAGGGATCCATCATCATCATCATCGGAGCATAGATTTGTATGCAATAGCTGTCTCATTTGGGAATTTTGCAGCAATTAATCAATGCAAATTATAGCTAATCATATCAACATTAAGATGTTGCATTATATGTTTGATTAATAGTGATATATTTGAGATTAGCATATGAATGAAAACAAATAATTAGAGGAAAAACATAAGAGTTATGCAAATTTTCCGTCTGGGTGTAGCTGAGTTTCTAATAATTTCTCTGACTATAACCTCAGGTCAGTAGACAATTCATTCAATTTACTTCTTAAGTAATGCCTCAAAGTATTCAGCGTTTTGCGTCAGGAAGCAAGAAGGGATAGTAAACCATTATCACGGAACTACCGATCAAAAGAATGAAGAATTGCCGGTTACGCCACTTCAGTCGGGATGGGGAAGCGCCTCACTATGACTTTCCTAATATTTCTTGATGGTTGATGTTCATCATACACATTATTTCTTCCGTCTTCCATTGTTTCCGTGTATCATCCTTTTTATTGTTGTTATTGCCGTTGTTGAAAGAGAACGTCGAATAGAAGAATGATGGCTGCCGCTAGTAACTAAATGATATAGTCAAATGCGAAATTGATATCTATTATGAAAAAGTCAAAATTGAAAGCTTTCAATGTTATAACTAGAGAGTTTCAAGTAGCTTCATCATCTTATTGATACACTAATAGCTGAAATTTGTCAGATAAAAACTAAGAAGAGATAAAAATGATGGAAATTTTTTTGTTTTAACCTTGCAAAATTACTTATAACATTTTGAATTCTAGGATAAAATGCCAAACGATTCTGAATTTCATGAAGGAAATGAGCAGTGCCATTATGCCGTTGAAGACGATCCCACCAGAAAAAGAGGGAATGAAGTAATGTGGGGAGCACCACATTTGCTACAGTAGAACCGGATTTTTCCGATCGGGTAATCTAACTTCGCCTTGGGTGGTATCATCATCTGTCTCTTGGACATATACATACGGAAAAACCAAAAAGGGTCATCTGTTGACTAGAAAATTGGGGGAGTGGACAGAAAAGTGAATGTCTAATTTCGTTGACACAAATGACCCCCTTTCTTGACAAATTGACCTTTGCGAGAAGTGCCTCAGGACAAAACGAGAACAATGAAAACTTACACATGCTGGTTTTCACTCATTGCGGAATAAATGAAGACACTGACATTGTCATTATCCTCCGGTGATCCTTTCACCAACCTCCGACAATAAATTTAACAACGGAAGGAAAGAATAGAATAAATCGTGTTTATTTGTTTTTTTTTTTTTCAGTGAAACATTCTCAGTCATATACCATTAAGTAACTTTGGAGATTTTATACGAAACAGGCAAATTTTCTTGAAATGATTGGATGAATGATACAGTTTCAAGAATTGCTGATTTCGAGAAACCGATTTTTTTGGAATGATTTGGAAAAAGGAAAACATGCCGAGTACTACTAAAATCATGGCGAGCAAGTTCAATCTTGCTGTGAATAGTTCTTTTGTCATTTCGCCAGCTAAATTTCCCCAAAATAGCACGGAAATTTTCAACTTTTTCGTACGCACTAGTGTATTTCACATCATTGCTTTTCAAGAAAACATGATTTAAAAGACTAACCTTGCATATAAAATAATGTATAAAATTTTTGACCAATAAAGTATCAAATTACAAGTGAAATCTCCGTTATCAATTGTCGGTTTTTCAATTTTCCTTTCTTGAAATGATATTTTTGGCAAGAATAATTTGATCATTTAGGCCAGTAACATTTGAGAATTTTTATCCGCAAACATTATGCATTTCTTCATTGTAAAACTTTCTTCAATAACTCATGCAAACATATTAGAAATCCCAATGATATGCCATAATATACATTTACCCATATTCCGAGATACACGAAGGTTAGTTAAAGGTCGTGTGTGGCCGGTCGTTTATGAATGTCAAATGATTTCATTTCTCAGGGGAACGATCATCGATAGAGGGTGGGTAGTTAAAAATTATCGGCCCAGACTATCACTCTTTTATCTCTCTACTAGCAACAATCATGTATCATCAAAATAATAATAATAGCAGCAACAATAATAACTGTAACAACAATGACGATAATAATAGTAACATCACTGATCACGGTAATAGTAATAACAATAATGTTAATGATAACCATGATAATGACAATAATAAAAATAATGATAATAATAATAATAATAAAAATAATAATAATAATAATAATAATAATAATAATAATAATAATAATAATAATAATAATAATAATAATAATAATAATAAATAATAATAATAATAATAATAATAATAATAATAATAATAATAAT
>JABVXV010000458.1:0-39147 GCA_013365325.1 Dipetalonema caudispina | reverse complement strand
TTATTATTATTATTATTATTATTATTATTATTATTATTATTATTATTATTATTATTATTATTATTATTATTATTATTATTATTATTATTATTATTATTATTATCATTATTATTATCATTATTGCAAATATTGAGATACTCATGTTGATACAACTGTTTGCAAATGATCGTAATTTATCAAAGTTTAAATGTATTAGAGGGAAAAGGCAAAAAGAGAGAAAGAAAGAAAAAGGAAAAAAAAGATTGAATTGATTCTTTACGGAATTTTCAAATATGTCTAATAGAATTTCAACTGGTTATTGGATAATGAAAGAATAGAATAAATACCGAATAAAACTGTAACATTATAAATCAATGTAAATAATGATAACAATAGCAGTGGTAATAATAATGATAATGATGATGAAGATGAAAGATCGAATCGTTGTTGTAGTTAGTGGGATCCTGAATATATGGATGAAGTAAAGGGTGCAGATAGGCATCACACTACTTACCGTCAGCAGTAGATCATCATCAAGATTTCTATTCCTTCTGTTCCCTCAATTATCATCTTCTGTCTACAGGCAAGTGAAAAGCTTCCCCTTTGCCCTCTTCCTCCTTGCAACTTCTTTCCCTACAACTAATTTTCAAGGGAAGAAGAAAAGGGATAAAGGTAGATTGGAAGTTTAAAAGAGAGAAAGAAGTAAAGATGTGAAGCACTGTTATATGAAATATTGTTATAAAACTTTGCGGCATCATTTCACAATCTTAACTTTTACTTCTTCAGGTTGAACCCTTTTTTTCTCTTTTTTTTTTCTTTTTTTTTTTTCTTTTCTTTAACAACAAATCATTGAATTGAAATGGAACAGACTGATTAAATATAATTTAGCAAAGAATAAGAGAAGGGAAGGTGTATTATCCATCCTTCCATAACATCATTTCATTCTAACTGAACTAAAACTAAACTACTAAACTGAAAGCCATTTCGAATTATGTTTAGTTCAAATGCACAACACACAATGATTCTCTTGGGATAGTTAAGTTTTAGTGTGTGCCTTCTGTTATTTTACAGTTGTTGTAGTCTTCATCATCATTCTTATCCTTATCCTTATCATCCTTCTTCTTTTCATCCTTCTCCTTCTCCTCCTCCTCCTTCTCCTCCTCCTCCTCCTTCTTCTTCTTCTTCGTCTTCCTCTTTTTTTTTTCTCTCTCTCTCTTTTCTCTTTTAGCTATCATTTCCTTTCGTTCTGCATCACTTTACTTGAAATCCCTCTTAGCTAAATGTTTTAAATTCTTACTCACCTGTTACCGCCTGTTTCTATCTCCCTTATATCATTTTGATCCCAAAAATTCTATATCATCTTCCTATCCAACTTATACCATCGATAATAGGCCATCGATAATAGACTAATACTATATGATAATAGTGATAATGATAATGATAATGATAATAATAATAATAATAATAATAATAATAATCGTATTCATCATAGTTTCTTCCTTTCATTCCTCTCACTATCATATATCTACAGCTACTAATAATCATTTTAATTCATCTACACATACACACATGCATACATACATACATACATACACACACACACATACATATATATTACAACAGGCAAGAAGAAGATGAAGAAATAGAGGAAAAGTTTAGTTGAACCAGTACGAAAGCTTATAATCACATGCACATTGACACACAGCTGACACACACACACACACACACACACACACACATACACACATATATATATATATACAACCATATCACGGTTTCCTCACAGGAAAACGAGAAAAGTTTACTTTCTTACAGCAATGCAAAAATTATAAACGATCCATAGAATCGTTCCCGTTTTTTTTTTCCTCCTCTTTGAACCTCCTCTCTCTCTCTCTCTCTCTCTTCCCTTCCTCTCTTTTCATTTCTTTATTCAAATAACTATTCATAATTTCCACTCATAATAATCGATCCGTGTCTGTCTGTCCACTTATTTTCTTCCTCCTGTAGAAAATATATATATATATGTATGCATCTTTATCGTTGTTTTTTAATTCAATTTTTTTTTTTTTCTTTCTTAAAAGTGATTTATAAAAATGCCATCAGGTTGGGTATACACATATTGTCTCACATGTGTTATGTAACCTATCATTATTATCATTATTATTATTATTATTATCATATCATCAATAGCACCACTGTCATCATATCATCATATCATCATCATCATCATCATCATGTGTGCTCTTTCTATTAATAATGAGAAAACAATTGCTTCAATTTCTTTTCTTTTTTTTTTTTCGTCCCTAAAGCATGAAATTAATTAATGCTTTAATGTAAAAATATTAATTAGATGGAATAAATAAACAAACAAAAGCATTAAACTCAATCAATAATTGATGTATAATCTTTTATTGGATAATGTGAAGCTTTTGACTGTTTAATTAACATCAATAGATAATTTAAAAGAAATTATGAAAGATTCAAATATTTCAAATTTAAATCTTCATAGAATAGTTTTCATTGTTTACTGTAATTTAATAGCAATTGTTAATTAGGAAGAGAATTTATGCTAAATCCGATATTGTGCATATTTTCACCATTGAGATAGTATAAAGCAAACAAAAAAAAAAAAAAAAAAAAAAAAAAAAGAAGAAAGAAAGGAAGGAGAAAAGATATCCTGAAATTAATGAAAGTATTAAAATTCAAATAAAAGTAAATGATAATTAAATAATTATACTTTTTTATATAAATTTATAGTATGGTTTTTTTTCATCATTAAGTCATTATCACTTTAATTTTCTATTAAAATAATTTTTCATATATTCATTTTTAATTTTCACTTCTCAACTTCATTATTTTAAACCATTAAAATGTTTAAATAATTTTAAAACTCCAAAAAGAAAAAAAATAATTCAAATCCACTCATTAAAATGAATGAAAAAAAAAACAGCGGTGAATCATTAAAAAAAAAAAAAAAGAAAAAAAAGGAAATGAATGAAATAAAATAAAAAAAGAAGTAAAAGTATAATAGTGTATACAAATATGAATAAGACAAATAAAAATTGTAATGATTGACACTTTTTTTTTTTCTTCTTTCTTTCTTTTTTTTTTTTTGAAATGTGATAAAGAATAATCTTACCTAATTAACGTCACAACAATAACTAATAAAACAATGAAAAATAAAAAGGAGAAACATTGATAGTAAATAATAATAAATAATAAATAATAATAATAATAATAATAATAATAATAATAATAATAATAATAATAATAATAATAATAATAATAATAATAATAATAATAATAATAATAATGATAATAATAAATAGATGAAATAATAAATAGAGAGCAATGATAAGAATTGAATAATGATGTGTGATATACTGCCAAGTTGTCCATCATTATCATCATTTATCCCTTTCTCTCTTCCTGAAACTATATCTTATTAGTATAGTAGTAGTGGTAATAGTCTTGTGCAGTAGTATTACTATTACTACTACTACTACTACTACTACTACTACTATCACTACTATCACTACTACTACTACAGCTAATATCACTATCATCTATTTTGATGAGCATTTGTCAGTTTGGTAAGCTATCTACATTAAGCTATATTTTGTTTATTTGATCTGATACAGTTGAAATGATCCAATTGAGATATTGGAAAGCTTTAGTTGAAATCAATTAATATATCATCAGTTATGCACTTATTATTCGGTAATTAATTAGGCAAATATTAAATGTAATAATGATAGGATACAAATAGGTATAGGAATTAAATAAATGAGACAAGAAAAAAAAAATGATATGGAAGGGAAAGGAAAAAATAAATAAAATAAAGATGGAAAAAAAAAATATAAGAATTGGAGTAATACAATATATTTTTTATCTATTCAAATTATGCAGTATCCTACTACATAGTGGTGATAATGTGGTGATAATGTATGATATGATAAGATTTTAGTTAGTATTGGTAACTTTATTGCTAAATATTATACTGTCAATGACATATGCTGGTAAGGTAGTAATATTATTTGAAATGGATTAATCGATGGATGATGAAAAAAAAAATGAAAAAATTTTTCCAGTAACTGAAACCATCAAAAATAAAGTAATGAAATATTTAATGAGACACAGTAATCAAAGTATTGTTTTATGGAAATTAATATCTGATAATTATTTGAAAATAATATTCTCTTTCTTCCTCTCAAAAAAAGGAGAGGAATAATAGGAAAATTTAGAAAAGGAATTTACATGCATGAAAAGTAAATAATATCTGGGAATTTTAATTTATTTTAGCAAATATCAACAAAATATTTCTCCTTCAATTTATTCAAAAAAAAAAAAAAGGAAAAGAAAGAAAAAAAGAAATAAAATAATATTTTTCATTTTCAATCTGCTAATTTAGAATATGAAAAATAATCCATAATAATTTTTTTTTTTCTGTTCTTTTTGCACAAAATTATTAAATTGAATAATTGAAAATGCATGCAGTAATTAATTACTATGCATATTGCTTCCCTTCTGCATTTAATGACAAACAGATGGTTCAGCCTGTATTGGTTGAAATAAATTATCGGTTTAGATATTTATGAATATAATGGATGCAGTAGATAAAACCGGAATGATAATATATCATGCATGTTACGGTCCGGGAATACCGTGAAAAACCATAAATCCTTATTTAATTAAATTCTAAATAAAATGTTAACCAAAAATATAGTAAACATTAAATTAAACTTTCATAAGTATTTGTAAACTTCAAACAAGAAAGTTTAAAATTAAGCATATTTTAATATCCAAATATAATTATGTAAATAAAATTATTTTAGAAAGTATTACTTAGAATAACATAATTGGAATCATTATTTTGCATACAGTGTGTATGTGTGTGTGTGTGTGTGTGTGTGTGAGTGGGTGTATGTTGTATGTATGTATGATAGCTTAATCAGAAGAAAAAAAAATAGACAAGATTTATTCATTAGGATTTTTTCATTTTATCAAACTTCATGTAAAAAATTATGCGAGGAATGATTGATTTGTTAGCTTAAGCAAACGAATAGTCAATAATAAATAATGGATTTGGATTTGAAATCTGATAAATTATTATTATTGCTAATTTCAAGAATCGATCGTTGATTAAAAAATCGACTTTTCGAGAAAACGCATCCATAAAAAATAATATAATTATATCAATTTTTTTTCTTTAATTTTATTTTTTATTGCAACCATTCTTATATTGTTAATTGTAATTTACAATTAAAATTTTGGAAATTTAAAGAGTTTTTTGAAAATAAATTAGTTAAAATTCCAATTAAATGTTTAATTTTCTTGCAATCATTTATAATTGTGCTGTACGCCATATTCATACATTCATACTATACATTGTTTTATGATGAGTAAAATTAATGATTTGTATGATTTGCATTTCATAATTAAAAGTTATCAACTATATTACATTTGTTCATTTTTAATCGGTCATTTATATCGTTTATGTAAATGTTATTTGCGTAAAATGTATTGATCAATTGCATCATTGTAACAATCAATAATAAATCATTAAGTTTTTTATGAATAAAAGAAAGAAAGAAATTTCTTCGTGAAATTGAAAATAAACTTAAATTTGTTCAAATTTTATTACTTCAAATTTCACTGCAAATAATAATTCAAAAATTTATGACAAACAGAAAATTGGAGCAAATTTTTCGATTTTATACATAATTACATTTTTAAAGCATTTTTTTTTTCATGAATTACATTTCATTGAGAATTTCAATTTGAAAGAAAAAAAAATTGGTGGAATATTTTTAACAAATTATATATGTATACAATTCATTTTTTTTTTTTTTGTTTCTTTTTTTCTTTTACAAATTATTCAAAATTAATAAATGATCTTTGATTAAGAAATGATAAATAATAATTTAGATAAAATAAATTATCAGAATAGGATTAGATATAATAATCGATGAACCGTATTTAGTAGTAGGTAAAATTCATTCAATAATGAACCAATAAAGGTAAGTAAGTGAAATGGGAGAAAAGATGCGGGGGGAGGGGGAAAAAAAAAAGAGAAAAATGCAATTGAAAGGTAGGGGTTTTATAAAAATAAAAAAAAAAAAAGTAAAGTGGTTGAAAAATTTTTGGATGCAATAACACAAACAATTAAATACTTCAATCCTTACAAGTTTTACATGCATGCATGCGCATGCGTGCATGTGACAAAATGTAAAAATTGTAAACAAAAGAATGGAAAGGAAATATCAAAATATTTATTGCATTATCTGTCATTGGAGTAGAAAATGGGATGATTGTTGTATGCATTTGCATGATGAGACAATAAATAAAGTTGATGGGATGAAAATTAAAATTTAATATAAAAATATAAATTATTGATTTTTTCACTTTTTTTTAAAATCTAATTTAAATTATTGTCTTTTTGATAATGGTACGAAATTAAAGTAATTAAAAGATTATAAATGACTGGAAAAAAATAGTATGAAAGTAATTTTGATTACTAAATTAAAATTTGCTTTAATAATTAGTTAATTACTTTTTACACATGGTGAAATATATGTAAGATAGTGGTTGAAAATAGAAAAAAAGGCTGTTATCTTGAATAATTTCAATATTTTCAGTAAGTTATTTTTTTTCCTTTTTGTCGTCATTTCAATTTTCTGACGAAAGTTCAAAGATGACATTTAATAGGAATTTCCCGAATTTTTTTCTTTTTTTAATGGGTGCTAAAATTTTTGAACGTCTGAACAAAAAAAAAAGAAAATTTTTAAAAAATAGATAATATTTAGGTTAATAGCCCAATTCTGGAAGTTTCAGTTATGCGCAATTCGAAGTAACTAAAAAATCAAGACGTTCATTGGATTACTCAATTCATATTCAAAAATTTCGACCTCACTTGAAAAAGAGGAAAAAGAAAGAAGGAGAGAGAGAGAAAGAGAGAGGTGGGAAATGAAAAAAACGTCAACGAAAAGTCCCGTCACAACTCTTTTTACAAATTGCAATCATTAAATCCTAATTAAAGGAACAAAAAGAGGAAAAAAATAATTAATTATTAAATAGGAAAATTTTTTTTAACTATTTGAAAAATGAAAATGAAACCAATAATTGATAAATTATTTTACAAAAACTTTCTTCCTCTTTTTTTTTTTTCGTACATTTTTAATATTTTTTTTTTTTTTTTTCAATGCTATAAAAGTAATATTTTTTTTTTTCTTTAGCTAACTTTATTTTAATATTATTTAAGATAAAAATTTATAGAAAAAAACTTTTTTTTTTATTTTTTAAAAAAAAGAATGAATAAATAAATAGTAATCAATTATTTTTGGACAAGTAAAAATTTCATATAACATAAAGTATTGATATAAATTGTTGTATATATATATATGTGTGTGTGGTGTGTGTGTGGTGTGTGTGTGTGTGTGTGTGTGGTATAAGATGTAGGAATAAAATAAAATTGATGTAGTAAAAGAAGGAAAGGAAATGGATAGTATTATCCTATCCTAATGAAGGAAGAAAATGGTACCAGGAACAGAAGCATATTATTCATTAAAGCCTTATCTAAGGCTTGTCTGTTCTAATCCATGCTAGCCACAATTTATCTATCTGTCTCTTTTGTTAGGCCAAACACACACACACACACACACACACATACACACACACACACACACACACACACACACAAACATGTTCGTTTTCAATACACAGTAATTACCAAAGTGTAATAGTACCCATATTTAAGTGTTATTTACATCTATCCATCATCCTATTTTATATCAATAATAGTAATAATCAATAAATTTTATTTGTTTTATTTTTATATTAATGAAGTAAATTATTTAAATTAGCTTAAATAATCGATTGAACTATTTATCCAAATATGCTAATTCTAATTAAATCATATTTAATAAATCATTTGTTTTTATTCGTTTGTTTTGTTTTTTTTTTTTTATTTTTTGGTTAAATCTCTTTCTTGATATTATGATAGTTTGTTTCTTAAGTTAGCTGAAACAATGCTAATTTATTTATTTATTCTAATTGAAAGAGAAAATTATGCAAATAATCTCAAAGAAAATAGGATAAAACAAAATTAAATTTATTTTTAACTAACGTGTAATTAATTATTTTGTATGAAAGAATGAAGTGCAGTAATTTATTTTGCATAAAAAAAAAGAAAGAGCTATAAAAATTTTTTTCATTACACATGTCTTTCATTAATTGGATTCGAAAAAAAAAAAAGAAAAATTTCAAAAGAGGAAAAAATGATTCTGAAAAAAAAGTTACTATTATCACATATTTCCATACATTGATAACATTCCAAAATATTTATCAAATATTTTAACATTACTTAAAATATTGAGTTATTTTATTTATTCCTAATTAATTAGTACAAACTTTGATTTAATTAAAGGGAAGAAACTAATTGACAACAATTATTTGCAAATAATAAATCAACTAATTTGTGAAAAAAAATAGTAAAAAAAATGGATCAATAATAATAATTTGTAAATAATAAAAATATTTAACTTATATTGATAAAGATATGATAATTATTTTATATCAGATCAGGCTATGATAATCGATATAATTTCTTTCCTTGGCTCTTTCTTATTCAATGATTCATACTTTACAATTGGCCCAATTCTTTTTATATTTCCTAACAATTTTCCTTTGCTTCTGTTTGTATATTTATCCTTCCAAGGATCATTTCTTCAATTCTGTGAATAATGCATTCATCATTGAATTGGCTTTTAGACATGAAATGCAAATATATACAGTTTCTCAACAAGCTTAATTATTTGGTCACTCTTCCTCTCTCTCTCTCTCCCCCTCCCTCTCTTTCTTCCTTCTCTTCTTGAATAATAAATCGAAACATGTTCCAGAACGAATTTAAGATCAAATACTATTTGCAAAATTTGAATCTATTACTTATACATGAATTAAAATTACCCCTCTTCTATTCCCTTTTCATCTTCATTTCACTTTTCCATATGACAAATAAACAATTAATTTATCAGTAATTGATATATCTAATCTATGAACAATTCAATCCATTTCATTTTAATTATTTGTTCAATGAAATAAAACTATAATGATGCATGTTACGTAAAAATTACGTGAATATCGGTTCACAGAATTTTTTTGATAGCGGAATATAAAGTAATTATTTAATACCGAAAATTTTCTTTTTTCAACAGATGACTAATTTCATTCAATTTTCTGAATTATTTACTTTGTTTATTTCTTCGCTTTTCTTCTTCCTTCTAAATCAAAATAATAAATGATTATTTCCAATGCTTATATTAATTCATTCCTTCTACATGCTAAAGGAAATAATTTTCCTTTTAAATTTGTGAAAAAAAAAATTCGAAATTAAGAAGTTGAAATTTACAATAAAGAATATGACAGAAGGAAATTAATAAAACAGAGATTTAAAATAGGCAATGATAAAATTTGATATGTTGTAAAAGGTTTAATATGAATTGTTAATCATTCGTTAAATTCGTTTGCTCATCATTCGAACGATATTGTTATCCTAAAGTATAAACTTTCCAGTCTACAAATTTTAAAATTTGATAAATTTAATTTAAAATTTGCAACATTTTAATATCTCCCGAAGAAAGGAAAGATAAAAGTATTAAAATGATGCACTTTGTCAATAACTGCTACTCTTCTAAAAACCAAATGCAACATTATACAATTAATTTTAACAAATGTCTTCTAAGCATATCCCAGAATTAACACTAATCGAATAATGCAGTACTTGTAAATAAAACTCAAAAACGAAAGAATTTAATTTCAACTAAAACTGTTTCTTAAATAATGTTGATCCTTGCGCTTTGAATTATTACTTGGAATTGAAATACTTATTTTATGCACAGAATAATATTCCAATTCTCGCTTATCAAAAATATTTGCAAATAAGGCAATAATGTGCAAAATGAAAAATAAAAGAACACTACAGAAAAAAGAAGCAAAGAAAAGCATTTTATTTGTAAAAAGTAAAAATTAAGATTTTAAATTAATTTATATTAATTCTTGTAGTCTAATGATCTATCACTGACACAATTAATAAAAAATTGAATAGAATAATTAATGTTTGTCTTTGTTACCGCATTACGAAAGAGATAAACATTAAAATTGTTTTCAAAACTTCCGATCAAATATGTCCGAACTAACCATACGCATATCAAATTAATTAGTGACATGTCGATTAATGAGAAGAGGCGGAGGAGAATTCGTCAAATTAATTATAAATATCATAAGTTTCAGTATTATATTCAATGATCGATTAGCTATGGAATTTCTTTCATCATATTATTTGACCTTTAATCACTAGAATCAATTGTCATCGATCATTAATCGGATAATCAGTACAAAAAAACCCTAATCATTCGGAACACTCAATGATTTGTTTATAATATTTATTCGAATTCGGAACTAATTGAGCGATATCATTCCCCGTTTGATTATTTTGCTTAATTACCCATCCTATTATATCATTTAATTAATAATTATTAAGCTTTTAATGACAAATTATCTGTAGCTGTTACCTATTACTGTTATTGCCATTATCACAATTAATTAATATTGTTTTAATAAGAATAAAAAAGATAAAAGCATAAAGTGGATAAATTTTTATAATAATCAAAGTTAATACGTTTTGCAACTTTACATTTACTTGTCATCAATTAACAGAATTATTTTGTTTGTTTCTTCTGGGAACAATTAGAAATTCTTAGAAAAATTTTGAAATTACCAAAAATTTTTCCAAAATTTCTTAATGTTTTCTTTTATTACAACAATATCAGCTATTATCAAACGTTAAATTTATGAAAAAAGCTTACGGTCTTGTTTACTAAGGTCACGTAATGTGAATCTAATTTCAAATTATCATTTAGTATAAATAAATGCTAATTATCATCTAACTTATTTCACTGATACGATAACCCTGAATTTTTTATTACAATCAAAATTCAAAGAAATCATTGTTTAATTCTTTATTACATACAATGATCGCATCCGATTGATTTTTTTTCCCTCATGATAGTACGGTAAGCTTTCACTTATTCCTTATAATAGTACTGTAGCTTCTGTCAATATTAGTTTTTTTGAAGATGATCAATGTTAACAATAATTCTTCAAAAATTTTCCTATCAAAAAGATGGTTTGAATTTGAAAATTTTTTGAAAAAAAAACTTTATGTCAGAAGTATTACTACTATTTACAATGATTGTTCATAGTAATTAAAATAAATTCGATAATTTTTCTTGCAATCAATAACAAGTAGTGCCATTCAAGAATCTTTAATTCTGTTCCACCTGAAATATTTGCCTTATTCTTCACCAATTTCAGTTTCAAGGTTTCCAATTCATTAAAATTTTTTTCTAAATTTGAATTTTTAACAATTCCAATTTATTCGAATACCGTATAAATATATTATTCTTAAAGTATGCACATTAAAAGTTGTGAAAACCAAATTTTTCAGCAGTAATTGAAATTACAACATTTCTATTAAGATCTCTCCGTCATAGGATCATTCAATAATGGGCAATTATTTATTTTGTTTAATTATACTTCACAATATAGCATGCTATGATAAAAAATCGGAAATAAATACTGAAACAAAATCGGAAAGAAGGAAAGTTGAAGAAAGTTGGAAAATTAACGCTTATTAAAATAAATCGAACTTAAGCATTAGAAAATAAATATATTTGCTGTAGATTTAAATTTTAATTGTTCAACTATTTTACTGTCAAAACAAGATTTAAATTATAAAACAATTTTTCAAGCGAAGGATGAAGCAATTGAAGATTTAGTACAATAGATTTTCATTTTAAACTCGAAATTGTTGGAAGAAAACGAAATATTTGTCAAAGTTAATCTGATACATTCATTCAATGTGATAATAGTAATAGTAGTAGTGTTGCGTTTAAAAGTTATGCATGACGCTGTTGATAAATTTACAAATTTGTTAGAACATTTTAAATACTAAGAGCCTAATAAGCATTACTTTTTGATTATTTTGATTTCAAATATAAAGATATTATAACAAAATATTAACATATTGCATTGGCAGATGTTGCAATTTCTAATTAATACATAAAGAAATTTGTGAAATGATAAATTGTGATATTGTCGTCGTTAATGACAATGATTTCCAATACGAATGTCAACTTATGATTTGAAATAAAAGTGATAGTAAGTAATAAATAACACTGATAAAGTTTAATAGAAATGAAGTAATTAATTTTATATTACAAATGAAATAATTTTTCTAAAATTATAACATTTGCGCATAATGATAATTCAGCAGTGAATTTACAGCTAAACATTTTTACAACGATACATGTGATCTATCAAAAATGGATATAAACATGCAATAAATAAATTTCGATTAAATATTACAGCAAAATGATATGATTTGCACACAATGCAAAGTTTCAGCAATATTTTTTTTCGGGAAAAATTTGTGAAAATTTTCCTAAATTTCTCGAGGGATTTCGAAAATTTCAAATAATTTAAAACAAAAATTCGACTAATACTTCACCACTTTTTTGTTATTGTCGTACTATTCGAAAATATTCTATGATCTGTGAAGGCATTTCTTAAAATGTTGCGTTTTCATAGACATTTCAAAAAATGGCTCCTTTTTTTTATCGAAAATTTGAAAAATGTTACACTGCACAAATGATATATGAAGCTAACTATTTTGTTTAAATAGAAAAGTTTTAATGAAATTGTGAAGTTTCTTTATTTTTTGCAATAAAAATTATAAATTATATTACTGAAATTTAATCTAATTAATATGTTTAAAATTCCTTTATTTTTTTTTTTTTTTTTGATTTTTCAAATTTGTTAATTGAAATTTTGTTTCCTTTTTTCATTTACGATAGAAGAGAAAGAGAGAGAGAGATAGAGAAAGAAAAAGAGAGAACGGAAAAAAAAAGTGTATTTTCGTACTATTAAATGACTGTTTACAATTGTTAAGCTAGCCTTAGCTTAAAAGCTACTGATGCTATACACTCTGTACTACAATGATGTAAAACAGATGACGATCCAATTCAATTCAATTCAGGGGCTACTAACCAAAGAGGAATAAACTAAGACCAGATGGAATAAATTTCCTAATGAATTAATATCACACAGAATGATAGACAAGAAAAGGGGGAAAATTAAAGGAAAGAAATAAATATGTATGGCTTTGTTTACATCATTTCATTTTGCTTACAAAAGTCAAATGAGTTTTTCATTAGAGTTTTGTTTAAAATGTTTGTCCACTCTAAGCTATAAATCTTTTAGTCAATCTTATAATCATTACTTTCTTCTTTACTTATACACACACACACACACACAGATAGACAGACAGACAGACACACAATATTTGTAATAAATGATGATAATAATGTATACAACAATACTTTTATATTTATTATAAAATGTTAATTAATAAATTATACATCAAAACACTAATCATTTTGTTAACAATATGGTAGTTTATATTAGAATAACGAAATAGACTAGAAAGATTGTTAAAAATACTATGTAACTGATTGAAAATCATTTAAAAATATCAGTGGATAATTTTATTTTTCATGAAAAAGAAAACAAAAATTAAAATTTTCAAAATTGAATTAAATCACTCTGAATCATTTTACAAATACATTGCCTATGCATAATATATATATGTACAATATGCATTTTTATAATATGAAAAATTTTATTGTGAAGTTGGAATTTCCCTTTTCCTAAATTAAATTAATCATACAACGTCAATGTATAAAATAATATGAATTTATTACATCTAATATTTTAAGTATAGTTTTTTTATTTTAATTTACATTTAGCAAAATTAAAAAGTTTGCACTTACAGAATTTTCCAATGTATAATTCTTTCTTATAAAAGTTGTGGTATAATCGTTGCATAAATATCTCAAACGATAAGGTTCAGCATTATTTTGAAGTAAAGCTTTTTCTAAAATTTAAATTTAAATTTTCTTCATATAATAAAGCATTTTCGAAAGATTTTCTTCCTTTCTTTCTCGTTTTTTTTTTTAAACTCGATGAAATTTTATATACTAATTCATTAAAAGTATTATTAATTTAAAAAGAATTCAGAATATGGTAATGTTTGTTGTTTAATCACTCTTCTAACCATTATATGTGTACCCACCATGATACTATCTGAATGAGAACCAAATTAAACATTGATTTTTCCGCATGGCTTGAAATTTTAATATTCTGTTTTCATCTTTGTCTATCCATCTATTTAGCAAAAATTTCATGCTAACCCTTGGAAATCGTACAATTTATGATCGCATAAGTCATACGTGACAAGGATATATTATTATCCGATATATAGTTATCAGACAAAATATAATTTATCTTCCGATAATCGATGATCTAAAAATACGGGAAAGTATTAGTCCTTTTTGATCTTTTGCATGGATCAAATTTCAGAATCTACACGATGGAATAGAGCAATTAGTAATAGAATTAATGATAGCATAATGAAGAGAAAAGCATCAGCACTATGTGAACAATCCGGCAATTCAATTCATTTAAACCGTATCAATAATTTAATTCATATGATACGTGCCGGTAATCCAGTTCACACGATACGTGCTGGTAATTTAATTCATCAGATACTTACTGATACTTCAGCTTATCTGATATATACCATTGGTAATTCACTTTATTTGATATGTATTAGTAATTCAATTAATGTAATACGTACTGGCAATTTAGTTCCTGTAATGAATATCGATAATTTAGTTCATATGATACGTACTGTTAATTCAGTTTATGCATTTCGTAGTGATAATTTAGTTCAGATGATACTTACCAACAATTCAATTAATCAGATGCGTATTAGTAATTTATTTAATGTAACACGTCCTGATAATTTAGTTCCTACAATGCATACTCATAATTTTGTTCAAACAAGAGGTGCTGAAAATTCACTTCGTGTAAGATGTGCTCATACTCCATTCTATTCAATACTTTTCGCTGATGCATTTCACGTGATACATCCCAATATTTCAGCTCGTATAGAATGTTTCGGTAGTTTATTCCGTATGTTACGTAATGGTATTTTAATTTATGAGATACGTATCGATAATTTAGTTAACATGGAGAGTACTGTGAATTTAGTTCAAGACATAAATGTCTATAGTTCTTTTTATATAGAACGTACTCATAATTCAGTTCATGTAACACGTATCGATAATTTTGTTCATCTGATACTTGCTGATAATTCAGTTCGTGTAGTACGCTCCAGGAATTCAGCTCATACGATACGCGCCAGTGGTTTAGTTCATAGAATACATTTTGGTAACACAATTCATGTGATACGTATCGGTAATTTAGTTTATATAATACCTTCTAGTAATTCAATTGATGTTATGCAAATCGGCAATTTATTTCATGTGTTATGCACTCGTGATTCAACTCGCGCAATGCATATCTGCAACTTAGGTAATTCAGTTCCTGTGGGACAAGCTGGTGATAATTCAATTCTCGTGATAAGTATCGATAATTCATGGCATACAATACGTACTAGTAATTTAATATGCATAATATATTCCGGCAATCCGCTTCGTGTGATGCGTACCGGTAATTCAAGTTATATGATACGTACTGCTAATTTAGTTCATACGATGTTTACTGATAATTCAATTCCTGTAATATATAGTGGTAATTTAAGCTGTTTGACGGTCGGTAATTCAGTACATGTGATACGTGATGGTAATTTCATTCATGTGATGCGTACCTATAATTCAACTTATGTGATACGTACTCGTAATTTAGTTCATGTGATGAGTAGCGGTAATTCAGTTTACGTGATATATACTAGTAACTCAGTTCATGTAATGTATATAAGTAATTGAGTTATGCAGTAGGCATCTGAATGTTACCTATGATCGTCAAAGTTTAGAATAAAATTTATTGGATGAATCAAAGGCATTGATTTTTTTTACGAATTGTTTGGAAGCATTATCTTTTTTATCTCAAGAACTTTTTTTTTTTTAAACTGATATGGCTCCTTTTTTTTTCTCCTTAAATAAGCACTGTTTAATGCTGAAATTTGATCATTTGTGTAGTTATTAACTTCATTGGTGCAATTCAAAGTTTCTGCTTTAAGTTCAAAATGAAACAGCTAGAAGTTAATTACTTCTCAAATGCAAGGGATAAAAAACTAAAAAGAAAAACAGTACAAATAAGACAAAAGAAGAAAATCCGAAAACAATAAAATTGAGCTTTCAGACAGTTAGATTCTTTTCTCGGAAACTTTTGCATGTATCCTCAAATTGTACTTGAATCATTATTGATACTTAATTCTTCTCTACTAGAATACTAATCTTTATGTTGAGTATAACTGTTCCAATGCCTTTAGTAATAACTCGTTACTAACCGGATACCGAATAAATGCAGTATTTTTAAAGGAATCATTATTTTAAAGCAAACTACAGTGAAGAAGAAAAAATTGAAAATTCCGGAAAAGGTGTAGTTTTCCGATACATTCGATAACAATAACTTTCCTAATTGAGCATTTAGAGAACTACAGCAGATCAGTACACAATCAAAATAATTCTGCACTCCACTTATCATACGCCGTTATCACCATACCCCCAATCACTGATAACACTTTACCGGTCGCTTCAACAAACTGAAAGCTACCTTGTTGCTTACAATTAATTATATATGTCTTCTTGCTATAGGGTTATCAATCTCTTCCTTTCTCCGTAGTATTGTCATAAAATGAGTGATGCAAATTCAAACCTAATGGAAAATAGGTAAAATATTTAAATTGCTCACATTAATTTTTTTTATCTCCTTTTTTGCTAGAAATACCGTAAATTAATTCTAACATACCAATTTAAAAATCTGAATAATAGCATTGATAATAATAGTAAAATTGATAATAATAGTAATAATAACGATAATAATAATAGTAATAATAATAATGGCAATAATCATAACAATAATAAGGAATTTTTTACTTTATAATTATTTAGTATCTTTGATAAGCAACATTTATTGACTGAAGTAAATTTAATTCTTATTTTTCTTTTTTAATTTAGTTACAAAATTCCAAACTATGGGTCAACTACAAATCTGGTCGAAGAATTTCATTGTCACAGTGAACAAGTTGAACAACCAACTACCGATCGACGAGCCATTCGAATCCTTTGGACATCTGCTATCATTTGTTTAATTTTCATTATTTCTGAAATTATCGGCGGTTATTTGGCCCAATCACTTGCAATTATTACCGATGCAGCGCATTTGGTACAATCTTACAATCGTTCCATGTTTTTTTTTTTTTTTCAAAATTAAAACCTTTTAAAATGTTTTTTTCTTTTACAACTGAACTTATACATAATATTTACGCTTTTATAATATGAAAATTTCGGATCTCATCGGTAATTTACATAAAAAATTTGATTTGTTTTAATTAAAATTACATTATAAAAATGTAATTTAAAATTAAAAAAAAAAAACAAAAAATTTCAGTTAACTGATTTTGCCGGCATGTTAGTATCATTATTTGCTTTGTATATGTCCAAAAGACCCGCATCACAACGAATGAGTTTTGGTTGGCACCGTGCTGGTAATTAAATTTTTTCACGAGAAATAATATAACTTAGATAATATAAACAAATGTTAATATGTAAATAAGTCTGATACTCAATTTAATTTTGATTTTGATTAAATTAATTCTAATTTTTTTTTTACATAACCATACTATATTAATTAATATCATTAAACTCATAAGTTATTTAAAATAACAGTTCCTATGATTACATAAATTTTTTCACGAAATTTCCAAGAAAAAAAAAAGGAAAATAAAAAACAGGCTAATAAACTCTTATAGTTAAAATATTTCCGTTTTGAATTTCAGAAAAGTTTGACAAAGAAACAAAAAAGAAAAGAAGAAAATAAGTAAAAATTACAGCACATCTCTACTTTTTATTATAAATAATAATATTTTAAACTATGATCTAAAAGTTAAATTAAAGAATTAAATGATTCAGAAGTAATGGGTGCTTTTATTTCCGTTTTTATGATATGGATCATAACCGGAATATTGGTTTATATGGCCATCGATCGAATTACAAGTGATTCATATCATATTGATGCTTCTATTATGGCAATTACCGCAGCATTGGGTGTTTTCGTTAATTTCATGTAAAATTTATTGATCAAAGCAATCATTCTTTTTCAGCTTTATAAATAATTTTAGATTTAATATGAATTTTGATGAGATGTGGAAATGGATGAAGTTTTGCTAAAGAATTAATTTTTAGTCTTTAAATTTAATAATAATGAAATAAACTTATCAGCAATATTTGGATTTTTAATACTTATATTTTATGATCAGAAGAAAGACAAAATTATAGCTAACATGAAAAATAGTAAATTTTAACTAATTAATAAATGAAGAAATAAATTTAGACTTTTAACAAACACAGAAAAAAGTAATAATGGCATATAATATTTAAAAATGAATCATTAACTTGTTGATTTCCATTTAGAATATTGCCTATTTTGGATAAATTAATAGAAATGCAAATAGATATTCTTCTTGAAGAAAGGGTAATTAATTTTTTCTATAAAAATTAATAAAATTTTAGCATGGCAATATTACTTTATTTTGGTGGACATACACATTCCCATAATGGTCATGCGCATTTGTCGCACTCTACAAATTCGGGTAATACTGCTAATATTAACGTACGGGCAGCGATGATTCATGTTATCGGGGATTTATTACAAAGTATTGGAGTGCTTATTGCTGCAGTACTTATTTTTTTCAATGTAAGTAAAGTTTAAACATGAACTTTTAAAATTAATTGAAAATAAATGAAATTAGTAAATTAGATGGGATGATTTATATTATCGGAAATTTATTACAAAATATTTGGAATGATAATGTAAGTAAAGCTTAGGTTTGAAGATATTTAAATTAAGTGAAATTCAATGAAACTATCAAGTAAAATGACTGTGCAATAAAATTTGTTATTAAACAGAGGAAAATACAAAATAAGCAAAAACTTCTTTCAATTTTTTTTTTTTGTTGTTTTAAAATGTAATGATTATTAAGAAAAAAATTTCAACAAAATTTAACACAATTTTTTTAAGGAAAATTACGAAGTATTCTTTTTGTTGCGAATATATCAAATAAAAAATTTTTATTTTAAAATTAAAATTTGATTTCAGTGAAATTTTGAAAACTTTTAATTTTTTAGGAATCATGGTCTATAGCAGATCCTATCTGCACCTTAATTTTTTCAATCATCGTCCTTTGTACGACAATTTACATTATTCGAGATGCGATGTTTGTTCTACTTGAAGGTTAATTAGTAATTTATATTCTCTCAAACATTGCTTTACATTATTTGTTTACTTTTTAAAATTATTTTTGAAAGTTTAAATTCTGAAATAAAACTTCATTTTTAGCTGTTATTTATTATTATCAGCATGGAAAAAGAATGAGAAAAAAAGAAAAAAAAAAAACTCCTCCATAATGCATAGAATTTAAATACTATAAAATTTTAGAAAAACGAATTTCGAAATATGAAATAAAATTTTCATTAAAAACAATAAATATTTTTGCAATAGGAAGTGAACATTTTTTCAGTTAAAATTATGGCAGAAAAAAAAGAATTACTCTGTATTGTTTCATATGTTGTATATATTCATACAATTGTTGACTTATTGAAGTTATTTAAAAGTCCACAAATCTGATAATATCGACTTTTAAATTTCATCGAATTTCACCCTTATTCAAAATTTTCCTTTGTCATTTTTTCCTATTTAGGTTATCAACAATAAGCATTTATATATTTCTGATAACAATAAAAAAAAGAAAATGTTTAATAAATTATCTGCAAATAATAGCTTGTAAAATTGAAATAAAAATCTTCCAAATTAACATTTTATTTTTTAAATTTATCATGATTATTTTTATTGAATTTTTTCACAATTGCTTACTATTATTCAAAAAAAGTAATGATTATTGCAGGTAACAAAAATTTTAATTTCACATTGTCATCTTATAAATTTATCGTGATTATTTTTACCAAAATATCTTGAAAAATTTTTTTGAAAAATTAATTATCATTTCAGGTTCACCGTCAACTATTAATTTTCGTACCGTATTCGATTCATTGGAACGTATTAACGGTGTTGAAAAAGTGCATAATTTACGAATATGGTCATTAACACTTGATAAGATAGCAATAAGCGTACATTTGGAAATTACACCAAGCGCAAATGCCCAATGGATTTTAAAACAAACAACGCAAATGTTACGTGATCAATATAATGTGCTGGAAAGTACGATACAAATTGAAGGTTATAATCCAGAAAAACACGATTGTGATCGTTGTATACCACCAGCTTTATAATTAAAAGCAATTTTTGTGCTATTTGCTATTGAATAAATTCATGGTATTTAATAAATTTAATCATATGTTCAAATTTCATCAGTTGTTGATAGCAAATTTTAAAATTATATTTGCTAAGCTAATGTTTTAATTTTATTATGAAATTTCCTCTTTTTTTTTTAATTTATGGTTTAATGTAAATTTCGCTTTAGCTAATGTTTTAATTTTATTATGAAATTTCCTCTTTTTTTTTTTAATTTATGGTTTAATGTAAATTTCGCTTTACACTTCGTATTAACATACAATTATAATTTTAAAATTTGATATTAAGTTGTTTTCTTTGATTTAACAAGACTTCTGTTATATATAAGTTAAAGAAGTAAGTGTAGATTTTGAAATTACAATTTAAATCGACATTTTAATTCCGGTATAGAGTTGTTTCCGTTCATTTTTTTTTTTCAAAATTTTAATTCAATAAAAATTCTGTTGCATTTTATGTTACATATAAATTGGAAACGTATTTTCTACTATGAATTTCATATTATACCATGGAATACAAATATGGATGATACGATCGCATTATTTGATAAATTAATGCTCAAAAGGATTGAATTGAATTCATGCTTAACTATTATTAATATTATTAATTGGCAGCTTTCTCCTACACAAAAATAATTGATTGCCATAATGAGAGGAGTTAGCAAGAAGCAAATTAGCTTAGTTGAAAATTATTAAAGGTTAAAAAAGTAAGCGTTGTAAAACTTAATTTTATCCAACTTTTCCCTTCTTATTTTGGCTTTAAAAAAAAGTGAAAAAATATTTCTTAATTTATTTCAATTTTCTGTTCGAAGAGAATACATTCTTTTTTGCCTTAACCCTTCAGTGCTACTATAAAGCAGTAGCACAATGAATTTCAAAAATTTTCGCTTTATTTAATTAACAGAGAAAAAAAAAAGGGAAAAGAAAGTACCGATATAATAGAAATATAACATGAAAAAATTGTAAAATTTCTCATAAATATTAAATAAAAACAATCTTAAAATATGAATATTCGTTGAATAAATTTTTATTAGTGAAATGTTACATAAATCAACGTTTGATAGTATAAATTATTCGTAAATAACGGAAGGTAATTTCACATTATTTGCTTTTTTAATTTGAATAGAAAATATGAAATTTACGGTAACAAATGATAAATGACTACTAAATGTAATTAAATTAGTCATTTTACACAAAAACAATATCATAAATAATATCGAATAAAATAACGTATTTGATCAGAAAATTAAATTTTGATTCATCCAAAAAAAAGAGGAAAAACGAAATAAATAACAAAGAAATGAATGCAAATGAGCGTATTATTCATATAAGGCATATTTAATGCAACGCAAACGTACACGTGTATGACGTAATACGTGTACAACAAAACCATTTCTTGAACATTAACAGCATTAAAGCTAACGGAAATTAGAAAACAGATAATTTTGTAATTTAAAGTACTCTTTCGACTATCGACTCAAAATAATTATGATCATTTTTAATTTAATATTTTGCAAAAATTGGCAGTGATTTTAATAGATTCTATCCTCAAAACGAAAAATTTAATTGATGAACTGAAATTAGCAAGAGATTTCAATTAATAATTTAAACTCATAGAACTAATATCTTAACTATTCTTGATATTTTGAAATTTTTTAAACATTCTTTTTAATTCGAAAGCATTTAGCACCCATTTTAAAAATATAATTATTAAAAATTTCCATTTAACAATTCATTTTAAAGCCCAAGGATTAAAAAGGAATAACTTGGGAAGGCGAAATAAAATGTAATAATTTCTATGTTTCAATTAATAGTATCATACATAATTAAGCAAACAAGTTTAATAATTAACAGTTTAGATAAATTTAAAAATAAACAGACAAATATTAACCAAAATGATTTTTTAAAATCAACAACTCTGATTCCTAGTAACATTAAACCAAACTTGCTAAATTTAAATCAAAAAATTCAAGCATTAATTTCAATATGAGGTTGAATCAATGTGCTGTTGTTGTTGTTGTTGTTGTTGTTGTTGGAGTAGTAGTAATTATTGTTGTTGTCGTTGTTGTTCGTGAATTGACATTCGGTAAGCTAAATTTATTGAGAGCTAAGACAGTTTTCGCTAAGAGTGGAAGATTTCGTCGTTCCAAAATGTCAGTAGAACTGCATATTGAATTCTGAAAATTATCCTAAATTTATTTCAAAAATTTCGAAAAATATTTTCTGTTAAACTCATATCCATCACTTTTTAGAACAAATGTATACTTCTAAATGTAATAAGATTAAGAAATTAAGAATTTTATAAAACCTTCTCAATTGTTAAAGGTAATTAAAAAATTTCAAGTTAAATCGTGCGTAAATATCATTTAGATTTGATTTATTTCAAAATGTTTCATACTGTTTCAATGATATTCGTAGCTATCATAATTATTTATAAAAACCAAAACAATACACATCTGGTAGTAATGTTTTCTAGGTATGCATATGATAGTAATAGGTAGTGGTAATAATAATAATAGTAATAATAATAATGGTAATAATAATGATAATAACAATAATAATAATAATAATAATAATAATAATAATAATAATAATAATAATAATAATAATAATAATAATAATAATAATAATAATAATTTATCTAACCATCTATTTATTTATCTTTCCATCTATCTATCTAATTATATATTCTGCTACTGATAATTTTTTCAAATTAGAGTGATAACGAAATTCTATTACTCACGAAAAAATTAAAAATCTCTTTTTTTATATAAGAGACGGAAAATTAAAAGAAAAGAAAAGAAATATACTTATCATATTTAATTTTAAAAGATTTTCAAATTTTCAATAAAAAAAAAAACTTCAAAAGTTACGACACACTAAAAGGAATTAAGTACTTTGATTATTACATATGAATTATTTAAGCTATTCAATGGTATTATATTATATATTAGGAGAAAAATAGAATAGACAAAAAGATAGAAGCATGCAGTTTTTGATGATAAAAGAAAATAAAATCCAAGCAATGCATAAATGATATAATCATAAATAAATTCTAAAATTAAACATTTATAAACCAAAAATAAAAAAAAAAACCAAAAACAAAACAAATAAAAAGATAAGAAAGAAAAGAATATTAAATTATTGTTGTTAGAATTTAATAATAAACAATAATATGTGCTATATTAAGTGTAATTAACATTTTTTAAAGTTTTTTTTTTTCGCTTCTCATTTTCTAATGGAAATATTAATAACAAATTTTTTAATTTTTTAAACGGAAGAAAAAAATTATTATTTACCAATTTATCAATTTCATTTCTTTCGTGTAATTATTTACTGATACGATAAGGTAAAAATATTGTGCAAGAAAGAATTGAAATTAAATAAATTCTTTATTTATACATCTCATCTCATTTTCCTTTTTTGTTTTTTACACTTCTTTTCTTCTTTTTTTTTTTAAACAGTTTATTATCCGAAACAAAAATACATCAAATAGGAAATTATAATGCTGTGATAATATTAGAGTAACGATTAATTACGTTAGATTAAGAAATGCAAAATATATATTACATATATCACAAAAATGATACGATTGAAAATGATCCATATTTCCGTCACATAAGTAAGGCATTGAGGTAAATTAATGCTCAATTTAAGATTGTTTTTTGAATCTTAAATTTACAAAAGAGGCGGAAATTTTGGAGTTAATATTACCTTTCTTTAGAAATTTTGTCTTGCCCGAAATTGTTATCAATTTAGCAGTACTACTGATGATATCACTATGTGGAATATCTCAGGCATTCATCTGGACACAAACAATCCCGTTTAAACACAGCAATGGAATTAAGTTGTAATTAATCATATATTATCATATTATAATAAATGGTAGGTAACAATAAAAATGCATGCATTACTTAACCGATAAAAGCTGATTTTGGAATGACAAATAATTAGCCAATCAATCAATCAATTAATCACTCAACTAATAAACCAATCATTTAATCAATAAATGCTGTAAATTATCAAAATTTATAAATCAAAGCGAAAAATATATAGGCCACGAAGACTGTTAACATTGCATTGGCCAACATTCTATCGCTAAATTCAAATTGTCCTCGTCTCTCAAACAGAACCTGAAAACTTTTTGCTTCCAAATTTTGCAAATGTATTTGCTTCCAAAAATTTTCCTATCACAGCCATATTTCAAGTAAACAATTACTATAATTCATTCATGTATGTTTTTTGGCATGCGTACATGCTTGCATGCATTAATGCATGCAAGTTAAATTTTGTTCAAATTAGAATTCACAAATACACACATAATGCAGATTTAGCATTTTGCAAATAATTATTAATATTTTTCATTTCCTTAATTGGATACGATAACTTTAGAATAGCATATTATTAAAAAACCAAACTGTACTTCTCTGAATTAATTAAATTTCTAGACTTCTTTCTAAATTTAGATTTAAATTAAAATTAAACATTTTCTCACATTTTAATATATTCATGTTGGTAAATCTCAAGTTCATCTATTCTCTTCCACAAAATCAAAAAAATAAAAAAATATAAAATTCAAATTAAATCCATAGAATCCACACGTATTTACTCAAGTAAACTTAATGTAACCTTCTTGTATTAAAATTTACAAATTTAAGGGTAAGACAAGTGCATGTAATAAAATACGTGTATCAAAAAAAAAGGGAAAAATCACACAAGCAAACTTCACGTAACTTGCATAACTGAAAATTGCAAATGTATTGCATGCTATAACATGCTGCGTGCATTATACGTTCTTGTTAATCAGATTGAACTTTTAGCAATTAAATTTTTCAATAGATTAATGACGGATAAATTTGTAGAATAAGAAAGTGAAAGTCGTGAAAGATTAAGAATTTGTGAAGTTTATAAAACAATACAAAATTTATGACAAAATTTATTTTTTCAAAATAATATTTGAAAACTTTCACTGTTCTTATCTTGACAGAACATTGGAATATTATTGTAGAAAGGAGAAGGATTACGACAGGATAATTAAACAAAAATAGAAAGTAATTAGCTTTAATTTTACTTCTTTTTTCTGTAGCTTTTCTTTTTCTTTTCAACATTGCTAATTAGAAAAGTAAGAATATAGAGGAAAATTAATGAGGCGAAAATGTTAAATTCATTTCTTAACATAATATAGCACGATATATTTATTTCTGCGATCTATCGATTAATCTTGATGATTTTTTATTATCTTAATGATTCGATAAGATTCCTTATATCAAAGTTTCCAATTTAATAAGAAATATTTATATCTATACTGAAGTAATGAAAGAAAACTATTGCAAAAAAAAAAGAAAGAAATGAGAAGACGAGGAGTTATCAAATATTATTTTCAATTAAATATAAGTTCAACTAAATAAAATACGCTGATTAAATCAATATAGCAAAAATATGCTTAAATTTTACAAACTTATAGAATGCTAGAAAAAATCATAGCAAAAAATTTATGTAAGCTTTGAAATATTTTTGCATTTACGATTGAGAGATGATTTCCAAAAATTAATTTTTTCCCGGTTTTAAAATATTCAAATTCTGATTTAATACTTACATGAGTGACGGGATAAGGTGTTCTTTATTAAAAAAAAAAAATCAATGAAATCAACCAATTAATTAATTAAAATTGACAGACCTCATTATTATGCTCTAAGCAAACAGAACGAAAAGATAAAGAATAAAAATGAAGTCAAAGATTGATTTTTCGAAAAATTTTTATGCATTAAATCGTATTAATATCAACTAATTTTTTTAATGGTGGAAATTAAATTTGAATGATTGTTTTCATTGAAGTTTCTGATTTTAGAAAATTAAAACTTTAAAAGTTTATTATAATTTCAAATCTTCTAGGAGAAAAAGACGAGTTATACTTCAAGTTTTCCGAAAAATATTGCCGCAGAAAAACTAATAAACACTTCTATGTTTTATATTCACTTATAGATCAGACAAAACAACAATAAATAACAATTACAGTAACAAAAACAACAACAACAACAACAAAAACAACAACAATGATAATAATAATTGCGATATTAATAATAATAATGACAAAAGCAACGATAAATGAACGTAATAAAGAAACAGTAATGCAACATAAAATATTCAAATTTTTATTTGCCTAATTAAAATATTTGAAAATTATAAAAATTTGAGGATTTAAATATTATTATTATTTCATTGATATAATTTAAATTTAAAAAGATTTCAATTATGATTGTTTTACATTGATTATTCATTCCTCGCAATTATATTAAGAGCTATGTAATTAGATGTAATTATTTCATTTCAACATAAAGAATTACCTCGGGTACACCAATCCGTCGACATGCTGCCAAAAAACTATCAACGTTACGCCGACATTTTGGTGGTGACAATGGCAACTATAAAAAATAAAAAATCAATTAATTTTATTCTAAATTTTCTACTTCATGAAATATCGGAAAATATCAAAAATTGAAATCCTTTGATAGAAGGATCGATATTTAAGGTAGAGAAATTTTTTTTAATATATATAATACATAAAGAATTAAACCAATCATTCTTTTCGAATTATACCACAATCTCTATAAATGCTATTAACTTATAACAGTTGCTAATTTGCTAATGTTTTAAATCAAAGTAAGCAATGAGGAAAAAATAACTGCATGGAAATTAGTCAAAAGAAAAAAATCTAAATTAAGGCTTATTTCTTGATCCAGATCACCCAGATCACTATCAAATTTTGATAAATCTTGATCAGTATTTGTATAAATAGGTGATTTGTGTTGTAATTCGTAAATCTGATCAAAGGGATAAACGATAAAGTCGGAAAATTTGACCAAAACCAAAATAAACTGAAAATTATTTACCTCATCGGAAATTGGCGTAAACAAACTATTCACCGCACGTAAACGTATCTGATTGGCAAACTTACATAACTTAACACCATCTGCTAACGTAGCCGACAATTGTGATCTTCCCGATGGTAATGTTATATTTAAACGATTTTCAAGAACCTAAAAGGGAAAAATTGACAAAAAGTACAGTTTTATAAAAACTTTCAAAGAAAATCATGCATAATCGTAGTTGGAAATTTATTAAACTAATCAAAATTAATTGATAAAATGGAGCATTGTAATAAGATTATGCAAATTTGTTTTGGTATTCTAAATATTACTATTCTAAGTTCTAAAGTTTCTCTTTTTGTTTTATTATTTTATGAAAAATTTTTTAAAGTATACATTGGAATTTCAATCCACTAGTCAACTTAGATATTCACTGCAAAACATCTCTTTATATTGTTTATTTATTATCTACCAACAGGTTCATTTGTTTATTAATTGTATTCATCCGGAAATTCTGTTAATTAACCGGTAATTTTAATTCTTCAATAGAGCTTGCCTTACGCATATTTTCCACAATATTACCACTGGTCACATTTGAACCAGTTCCACTTATCGTTGTAAGATTGACCGGTGAACGATGTAATCTGGTACGTGGTGCTCTCGTTGAAGTATTTGTAGCTAACTTTGATTCTAAAAAAAAGAGTAAAAATAAACAGCTAAGTGAAATTGTAAACTAATATATTAGAAATAATGAAAAATTTGAGTTTAAAAGAAAAGGAATACATCTTAATAGCTAATTAGAGCTATAATTGTTGTAGCAAAATTTAGAAATTTTAAAAATATTAAATTATTTCTACATATTGATTTCTACGAATATTATTTGCAAATATAAGTATTAAATATATAAAATATTATGGAAACTAACTTGTCAATGATGATATATTATCACTTGTACGTGAATTATGTAAACGTGTAGAAACAGAATGACGTTTATCAGTAATTGTTCGATTAGATAATGATTGATTTGCTATTGATGAATGTGAAATTGATGCAGTAGATTTGCTTGAAGGCAAAATTCGTTTATCTTTGGCTGATGATAGTCCATGTGAAGCCTAAATTTTTAAATTCGAGATTCAGTAAATGATAAATCTAAATAAGAAAATTTGATGAATAACTGAAATCTTTATTCAATTTCCATCATCAAGTTAAAGTTTAATGATGATTATTTGATATTTTTGCTATATGTTACTGAACATATTTGTAAACAAAGTGATTTTTTATTTGAAAAATTTAAATCAAAAAAATAATCTCTTAAATTTCATTTGAATTTACTGTTTAAGAAAAAAGAGAAAAAAAAAGTGCCGTGCTTACTACTGCAATGGAAGATGATACGGTGTCCGAGGGTGCAATGAACCGGGTTGTTGTCTCGGAAGCGCTTACATTTCCGGCTGATGAGGAAATGGACGCAACCGTTGAGACGGAATTTGTGACTAGACAGCTATTGCTACCTGTAATTTAATGAAATATTTTTTAATCATAATTTATGCTATTTCTATTAAATCTGAAATTTCATCGCAAATTTGTTAAAATCTGATTAAACTTATTAGTTGCAGTTTGCATTCAATTAATACAAAAAAAAGGCAAATTAAAGTTAATAAACAAATATTGGCCAGTTTTAATATTGTCCAACTAACACTATCATTCTTTTTCAAGTTTAAATTTATGAAGAATCTAAAAAATGCAGAACTACTTCTGAACACAAATAGAATTACTACTGTATTAGTGCAATATCAGTAGTGTATAATGAAAAGTTATAAATTCAATTAATTCGAACGTACTGCTAGTATTGTACTAAGATAAATGATGAACCTGATGAATTCGAATCTTCAACAACCGGTGATAAACATTTCTGACTTTTTGTTGGTGCTCTAATAGAATGATCAGCAACTGTTAGAAATGATGAAAATTTCTGATCATTATTTGCATTAATGGTTCCATTTTTTTTTATTCCTATCAAATCCGTATTAATAACTGTTGATTGTGAATCATCGATCATTGCTGTTATATGATGATCCAAAACATTTTGAAAATTATTGCAACTACTACTACTGCTGGTACTACCAGTGATACTAGTAGTATAACTATTTGTATTACTGCTATTGGTACTTCGTTGAGAACTTGCTGTGGAACATTGAATGCAATTTTGATTATTCAATTTTTGTTCCTCTTCTTCAAGTGTATTATTATTCTTGATATCAGTTATCATTCCTTTGCTGTCATCCATTTTTTTTGTTTCTGATTCTGCAAAAAAAAAAAAAAAAAACATAACATAGATTTAAAAAGATGTTTTATTTTTTGCATTAGTAAATTAAATGTGCTGCATAAAAATCGAGAAACCGAAAACGAAAAGAAAAACTAACCTTGATTTACAGTAGTAACAGGTTCTCTGATGGTTACAGTAGCAGTCATCGGCGTAACGATAGCTTGAGGTCTTTGAGCGGTAGGCGATACGGTAGATGAATATAAATTAGTGGATGAGGTAGTAGTGGTGCAATTATTGGAATATAACTCATGATTGGTTATGAGATGTTGTTGCTGATACGCTGATAAGCCGTATAACCCAAACGGATTTGATGATGTCGTACTAGCAGCTATCTATAAAAATATAATTTGAATTTTTATTAGACAAATTTAAAGTTAAAAATCTGCAAAAATGAACATGCATATAAAAGGAAAGCTATTAAGAATTGTAGAAAAAAGAGAAAGGGAAAATTGTAGATTATTAATAATAATAGCAAAAAAATCTTTCATTATTACTCAAATGAATGTCAAATGCAGAAAAAGTAACGTTAAAAAATAATTGCGGATACAAAAATGCTTCTTAAAGCTGCTAATATTTTTCTTTGTTTGTTTCTGGTATATTTGTAAATTTAAATTTGAATTTAGCAATTAAAAATTTTCTCATTCAAGTATATTTATTACATTAGCAATATCCAACATAAACACTGTTTAGCCATACGATAAAAATGACGAAAATTGAATTATTATTCGAGTAATTATTGTGGGAAGCTATATTCCGGTACACCAATGATTAATATAGAAAGCCATTTCCCGGTATGCATTAGAAAAGAAAAACTGGAATTCATGGATGCAATATTTGAAATGTTTGTAACGGACATTTTTGCATCATTCATAATAATTAAATAGGAAATGATACGGTAACAAAAAGCAAGCATTATCGATGAACTGAAAAGTAAAGAATAAAAAGAAAGAAAATAAATAATTTGAAAACATGCTTTAAGAAAATATAGCAAAATTTGGTAGACTAAAAAAAAAAATTTTATCGAATTTACGTAATTTTAGCAGAAACTTATTTCAGCGAATTCTCTAGGTAAAATCAAAAAACTTGACAAATTTAAAATAATACATATAAATAGTATTTATCCATTCCATTTATATACATACCATAACAATTCCAATCTATCATAAACTGCACCTAACTTAATTTATTTAGAAAGTAACACAAACTTTTTTCTGACATCGATCAAGTATGGCAACTTTTTGTTGTTACGATCATTAAGAAAGATTGTAAAAATGTTTCATTAACTCATAATTTCAATGCAAATTTAAAAAAAAAAAAATAGAGGAAGAAATTTAAAAAAAAGGAGATATTAATAAAAAGATGTAGCAGTGATCGATAGAAGCCAAACGATTCCTCAATTACTAATTTCTTTTTCATTTTTTAACTCACCTGATTACAGCTCCAACAGATAGATAGAAAACAATAGTAATGGTATGAAATACTCAGATCAGATAAGGTACTACTTTTTTGATTCACTTGTATGGTTATGCCATTCCTAAAAAAATATGTTTGTCTCGTTTCATTGATTAAATCCGGATGAAGATTTTTCGTATTAAAATGAAATCCGGACGGTTGAAGATACTTCTACTACCATTATAAATTTGAACCGTTTAAAAATTTTTCTGTTATTTGCAGTCTTTCTTTTTTTTTTAGATTAAATTTGATCGAAAATTATTAGTTGTACCCAATTAATTCCAGATGAAAATATTTCTACTATTACAACTATCTTCAGTTATTTTTTGGAATTAAATTCGATTTAAGATATTTTGGCATTACTGGCTGCGATTATTACCTATTTTTTGGATTAATCCATTGATTAAAGTTGTTTTTACTATGAATATTAATGCGTTAATTTTTTTTTAAAGATTAGTTCTTGTTGAAAACATTTCTACCATCAATAATAGCTGCAGTCACTTTTTTTTTTGAATTAAATTCAGCCGAAGATATTTCTGCATTATTTGTCACAGTTTTTTTTTTCCTCCCAAACTAAATCCTAATGAAAACATTTCTACAATCATTATTAGCTACAGTCATTGTTTGAATCAGAACAGGATGAAGCAATATTTCTATTATCACCAGCTACAGCTATTTTTTTCCAATCGATTTGATCAAAATCTTGCAAATATGCAAAATATTTGGAAGTTTAATTATGAAATATATCTTAAACTCTCTCCAAACTTCAATTGATAATATTTTCACGATATCTCAACAATAAGTAATAGTAGTAGCAGCAGTAGTTTAACGATCTGAAGAATGATATGCAAATGAAGTGAAGCAAAAATATGTAAACAGAAAAAGAGGGAAGAAGTAAATTGTTAAAAGGATCATTTTTAGCAATAATTTCACAATTTTCCAGCAAAAAAAGAGAAGGAAAGAAAAAAATTTACGGAAATGAAAGCAAAAAAATGGATAGATCAAATTTGTTATGTTTCATGTAAAATTTCCGACTTGAGAATAGAAAGAAATATCATAACTGTCGCGTTTCATTACTTCCAATATCAGATAAACCTTAGGTAACATTGAATTCTTGAAATTACTAAATGGTTTTATTCAATCGAACCTCATCACATTAGCATATTAGCAGTATAATATTAGAAAATGTATAACATCTCCAACTTATAGAGACTTAATAAGATTTTTCAAATATTTTATCAGAATTGAAAGTAATGGAAGGGAAAAAGAAAGATTAAGCGAAATGAACAATAGTTTTAAAGCTAAAATAAAATATTAAAATTCAACCTTTTGAGCATATGCATGCATCACTTCTTTTAATAGGTCACCATTATTGCTCTTAGCTGAATTATCCTTTGACCCTAAGGCATTGATAGCAAAATTAGCTTCCCAATTGGTTGATACTAATTGTTGCTGTTGCTGTTGTTGTTGTTGATAATGATAATGTAATTGATTAGCTTCATCAATATTGAATAAACAGTCAGTTTGTGCTTGAAACTAAAAAAAAAGAAAAAGAAATGGAAAAGAAAGAGAAAAAAAGAAAAAGTGTAGGCAAAAATAATGATAGAATGATTGGTATAAAGGGTTAAAGGTTACATACTACCGTGACAACAATATTTATGATACGGAATGATATGATAGCTATGTTGATAATATATTAATATCTATGTAACAAGTGATAATGATAATAATAATTATGCTTAGTCTCACTCTTCTTCCCATTTATGCAAATACTACCTATAATTACGTATAAATAGGAAATATTTTCATTTAGCTTGTATTTGCCGACAACAAGATATGTTATAAGTACCTACGTGTTATAGTACGTAAAAAAACACGTAATACTTTTAACTAATATTATACATATAAAACAATGACGTTAAAAATTACAATATTTTTTTTTTTGCAGTGCTTTTATTGTAAAAAGTGGAATATTAAGGAAAGGAGAAAAATATGAATGTTCAGATGAATAAAAATTAATAAATGAATAAATAAGTTAGGAGTGAAATTAATTTAAATAAAAACAGAGTTAAATTTAAAGCTTTTCAAATTTGAACTTTCCATATAACAGATAAATTTTTAAAATACCGTCAATGTTCATTAATTCTGCAATGGAAACTTCTCGAAAACAGAAATTCGAAGAAATTATTTTTTTGAAAGTTACTTTTTTACCAAAATTTTAATATATCATTTGCAAGTAAGTAAACGTCCGCCAGAGATTGTACTATTGCTTGATACAACATTTGCTATGCAAAAAATTGATGTGTAAAATAACCTCACGAGAATAACGATTCTCATCAGCGGTTGATGCGTAACCAGAATCACTACCACCTACGGTATTAAAACGAGTAGCACGTGATCGCCTTTCAAAACGTCGTCCATCACCGATACTTTCCACGCTGTAACAACATACACCAAACTTATTTGAACAACAAAGTTATCAATACAAATTCTGGTATATGATAAATTACCTGAAATACCTGAGTACCAAAAACTGTTTCACTTAGTCATTCTCCTTATTAATAACCTAAATTACCATCCCAGGTACTATTTATATTTGATCATAGTAAAATGTAATATTCAGGATAGAATCATTCATTTTATCAGAATATTATAGGAATTCATTTAAAATACATATCATAAAAGATTTATTCCTAATTATTATGAATAATTTAAGATAAGATTATTCAAAAATGTTTTAAATTTGAAAGTAAAACGTCTCAATTCTAAATACAAAACTTTTTCCGCTGCTTGAAAATCTTTGTATAAATTGAAAAATTTTTTTTTAGAATAAAATAAAGTTTACTTTTGTCCTCTTCTTAATGTTGCATTTATAGTGGTTGGTCGTTTAAATGTATAATCGTATGTTTTCGTTACATTATCCATCGTTCGTCCAGCATGTGATCGCAACCATTTAAATGCATGCTCACGGCCCTGATAAACGGATATGCATTGATTATTTTCATAAAAATTTGAAATGAATTTAATCAAATCGAAAATTTAAAATTTAAAATATAAAAGAGAATAGCAATTAATAGTAAAAATTAATACGTTTGATATGAATTTTGCATTTTTAAAATTAGGGAAAATATTGCGACAACAAATGGTAATATATTAATTAGTATTATTGGACTTAATTTCATATAATTGAAACAGGAACAAATATTACTACTGATAATCAGGATTATCATTATCTTCTTAACACTGAAAATCATAATTATCGTTGTTCGACTACTCTTCATAATTGTGACTATTATTACAATTCTGTAACAGAAAATTTGAAATTAACAGTACCGTTCACAATTGTAAAATCAACATTCATTTTTTTTTAAAAATTAAAATAGTATATAATTTATGGTAAAATTAGTTGAGCATATTTGTTTAAAAATTATCAAAATAAGTCCAACATTATTTTATTATTTCCCTACCAAAACTCCAGCGCATTTAGGAACATTTCGGTGATATTTCTGGATATATATGGATCGGATCAAACAACATAATATTAGCAGTCAGTCATTCGCATTATGAAGTTTTTAACAACGATATGTTCACTTGTCAATTTTTATTCATCCTATTTTTCCCGGATATAAATCCGGCAAATAATTCTTATTTATTCCAATATCACAAGCTAAATTATTTTCTTACAAATTATTAAACTGTTAAAAGCTTACCTTTGAGCAAAGTTTAGCAGGTGGCGCTATGAGAGGGTTAACATCGATACGAAAATCGACCAATGTACACATATACCGTAAATCAAATGGTAATTCACTAAGTTTATTTTGCGATATGTCTAATATTCGTAATTCTAACCGTGAAAATTCTGAAATTTTTAGATTTATTAACAAAAAAAAAAAAAAAAAAATCGATTTTAACAAAAAAATTAGCAATACTTATTAAGAGAAAAAGGATAAGTAAATATTAACATACTATGCATCGATCTTATACTATTACTATAACATTAGGTGTTTAACTTTAAAATTTTGGAACAAATTGCAATTTCCGAAATTATTTCATCAATACATTCATTCAATGTGATAAAATGTATTAAAGTATCACTTTATAATTGCTTGTTGAAAAATTAACAAATATTTCACATATAGAATAATTTTATTCATTTATTTCATTCATCAAAAAGTGTCAATAAAAATTTTAACACATTTCGATTTGAATTTAACACATAAATTTAACAAAAGAAAGAGTTGAGCAGAAATTAAACACATTTTTCTTTTTTTTTTTAAGGAAAATATTTTTCTTCAATAAATTATATTCCTTAAAATTGAAAACATGAAATACTAAAATTGAATTAGAGCATTATAAAATCGTATAGATTTGTTGCAAATATTGTAAAATTACTTCAATCGGAACAACATTTCCTCATCAAATATTTTTTTTTCCTTTATTTTGTTTTAACTTTTTCAGTTAAAATTTCAAATACTTTCCTTTTTTATACTCAAATAGTCAAATCAATAATTTACCAAATCATATCATTCCCATTCTCGAATAACTAAATTATATGGTCAAACTAATTCCCATTCTTCTCCAGATGGGCATATCTATCTCATTTCATGCCGCACATCAATTTCCTGCATTGCAAGAAAGCTTTTCCTTAGTCAGTTTCGATAATTACATATTTGGTTGGTTTGTCATTTAATGACTATAGCTTTGAAGCATTTCCAAATATGTTTGCTATTGAAATGACATTAAAAAAAAAAAAAAAAAAAAACTCTTTCTGCCTTTTTTTTTTCATTTTTTATTAAATGACCATCATTTATTTAGTTAAATTATCCGAAAAAACAAAACTCTTTTTTGTTTTTATATCAATAAGTATTGTGTATGTTTACTGATAATATAATATAAGAAATATGATTAAATATAAATATGAAGCAAATTTTAATTCTTATTTTTTACGTCTCAAAAAATATGTAAACAAATTAAAGGCAAAAAAAAAGAAAAAGGTGAAATAATTATTTCGTAACCTAAAATGAAGCAAAAACATTTCAAAAAATATGCAAATAAATTAGGAGCAAAAAAAAAAAAAAGAAAAAAGCAAAGAATAATGAGATAATTATTTCGAATTTTAAAGTTATACCGAATATGCATCACTGAAAAAAATAGAGAAAATAAATTATATCTTCAAGGCTAGGCTGTTAAAATTATTTAAGTGTAATAAAATCCGTTAAATTTTAAAACAAAATAGGAGAAAAAAGAAAAGGAAGAATATGCGATATTAATTGATTCATTGTTGATTACAGAATTTTATGAATAAAAAAAGAATTTATTAGATTCATGTAATCATAAATTTGAAAAGATATGATGAGTAATTAACTAATAGATAAAATAAACAACAAAATTAATAAAGCGAATAATTCAATTCCACTCATTTGGTTGATAATATTTATTTCAGATATTACAATTAATCGTAAAACGATTTATGATAATTTTAATCAAAAGGAATAATTTTTTTCCTTATCAAAATAAATATACAATATTATTATTTTCAGCTTAAAATGATCAAATTTTTGATCATTTCGCAAAAATTTTCACGCTATCCTATTTCTCCAGCACATTTAAATTGACCAGTGTGAATTACTTAACTGATTTTAGTAATTTTACTTTCCTTTCCTTACTACTGATACGAACAAAATTATCTTTCTAATAATACAAAGTATTGAAATACATATATGCTCCTCTCTTTCAAAAAACTGGTGGTTAAATAATTTTTAAATTTGCTAAAAAATAATTTAATAAACCTGAAGGCAAATGTGTAAGCTGATTATCTCGCACATTGAGCACTCGAAGCGATTTTAGTAAGGCGATATCAGCTGGTAAACTTTTTAGCCTATTACAACTTGCATCCTGAAAATTTTCTTTCGCTTAAATTGAACTATCTATTTCATTTCATTCCTAGCAATATTTTAAAATATCTAAAGATAAATCTACATAAGATAATAGAAACAAATATGTTGTCGATAATATATCACAAGAAAGTTTCAATTTGAACTATATAACTTTGTCTTATTGATTTGGTTATGCAAAATTTATTATAATTGGCCAAGAACAATACATTATGGATGTTTATATCTTGGATAAAATCTTAAACAATGTTAACATTTTTTTTAGTAATAAAGCTGTAATTTGATATTTTTTAATTTCAGATTTTGCATTCATTCTACTTTATTGCTTAATAAAGCTATAATTTTTTAATATTTTTATCTATTCATTTTATACTATTACTTTATTGTTTAATCAAAATAGAACATATATAAAAGAATATACTTCAATATATATTAAATTAAGTGTGTAATAGTATAAAATGAATGGATATTTAGTCTAATGTTATTTATGAAGAAACAAAAATTAAACTATCATATAAAAAGTGCATGAAAAATCGAAATTTGTACCAAAAGTTGAAATTATCATATCAAATTGTTACATATCAAAAACATTAAAATTATTATACCAATTCGCGCAATGAATTTGAAAGTTGCCGAATTTCTCGTGGAATATACTCCAATCGGTTACCCGTTAAAAGTAAAATTTGTAGAGGCGTAGAAAATAAAGCTGGTGGGATGTTCATCAACTGATTACCGCTATAATAGAAAAAAAAAATATTAATTGGATAGAGAAAAGATGGTATATTTTCTGATTTAATTGCTATCACGAATATAGGAAATGAATAGTTATCATTTTTAATAATTATACAAATGTACGATTATCGATTTAATATGATAATTGTAATAAAGGAATGTTGAAGAGGAGGACGAAGTGTGCCAGATAAACGGAACTATTTTCGGTAATCAATCATAAGATGATAAGTGATAATGATAATATGATGGCAATAAGACAAAAAACGAAGATATTTACATACATTAATCATGATAAAAAATCATCATTACTTAAAAATTGTTTGAATGTTTGAATCATTATAAATTGCCAATGCATCAAAATATTTGTATGCAAAACGGTTTCAGTTCCCTCAATTTTGACATATATTTTATCTAGAATTTTGATAAATTTGAATTCCGAATCGACTTTTTTTTTTTTTTTTTCGAAGGATAATGAAGATTGCAAAGAGCCAAAAGAAATAGTAATTTGCCATGCTGAAATTATCGAACCATTTTATGGATATCCAATTCTTCTCCTTCCAAAAATTTTCATCAATTCGAGAAATTAGCATCTTGGATATGTATACTATAATCCAGATGATAGATAGAAGAATATGAAAGAAGAGAGAAAGAATTTTTGCATGAAAATGATACATTATGATATTATATTAATAAAAATAGTTACATAATTTTATCAAAAAATATTAAGTAATTCAAGCATTGTTAATTTTCAACTGTAAACTGTACCTTATAACAATAATAAACTTGACGATCGTAATTTGCAGAAAATTGGAAAAATATTTTAAAAGTTTGTATAAATTTAGTAAGTATTTAGCTAATAAAATAAGCAGTTAAACTTTTGTCTTTATTATCAGTATAAAATAATGATAAGAATAACGTTTTACCTTAAATCGAGGTACGTAAGCGATTGAAGTACTTGTACAGCGGAAGGTATTGAACGTAAACCCGTATTACGAATCCTTAACGTTTCCATCGAACACATCTCGCAGATACATAATGGTAAATGTACGAAACGATTATCACTGAGATCTGCAAAAGGATTGTAGCGAATAAAATTAATCCTGTATGAAATTAATTCGAAAATGATTCTTCGGAGATATTTGAATATGATATAGATTGTAATTATTAATTATTTTCATTAAATGAAATTAAAAATGAAAAAATATTCAATTAAATTTTTCTGCTCCCTTAGGCAATGCAATATCAAACCGTTAACTATTAGCAAAATTGTCAAACGAAACCGTCAATTATTACTATTATTAGCATTATTACTAATAATAATAGTGATAACAAGCAACAATAATAATAATAATAATAATAATAATAATAATAATAATAATAATAATAATAATAATAATAATAATAATAATAATAATAATAATAATAATAATAATAATAATAATAATAATAATAAT
>JABVXV010000457.1:0-39184 GCA_013365325.1 Dipetalonema caudispina | reverse complement strand
ATAATAATAATAATAATAATAATAATAATAATAATAATAATAATAATAATAATAATAATAATAATAATAATAATAATAATAATAATAATAATAATAATAATAATAATAATAATAATAATTAGCATTACAATTAGCTAATACTGCTTGGCACAGATTCAAATCCAATTTGTTGTTTTTCCCATTTTTCTTTTCATCAATTGGTTGTAGCGATACTTCTTTCTTTCCAACTTCCTGAATCTTTCATTATCTGTCAATGGTCCAATTGTTATCCATTGAAAATAAAAAACAATAAAAAAAGGGAAGATAATTAAGTCTCTCACCTGTCCCCTTATGTTTATTTTGTATCCAATCAATTTAAACAACAAATCCTTTTTTTTTTTTTTTTTTGCTTGCGAGAACAATAAGAATAAAGGAAAGAGAAAATAAAGTTAATTTTTTGCACTATTTTGTGATGAAATTCAAATAATTAACGGGACGAAATTTAACAGCAAAATATATGGCTTAATAGTTTAAAAGAATTATGTATTAAATTAGAAATATCAATTGTTGTTTAAAATATTATAATTTTTCACTATCAATATGATTATAATTAGAAATTTAAAGGAAAAAAAAATTTGAAAAAAAAAACAAGCATTAAATTATAACTTTTATTAAATAACAATTTGCTTTTTCTTTTCTTTTTTCTATGAAATAAAAAAGTAATTTTTAGCGAGACTTTTCAAAATTCAACCATTTCACTGAATTGAAAAATTAAAGAAAAATTTAAATTGAAATTTTCATCATTGAAAAACACAAATTATACACAAGGAAATTTCCTGTAATTTCACCAAAATTGATTTATTTGATTGAAAATTATTGGTAATATATTCACCATTTTTATAATTTATTACCATATCAATTTTTCTGAATAAATTCTAATATATTGAGAATAGCTTTTTGTGTAAGTTCTTTGATTGGATAACCCAAAAATTATTTCTTCTTTTCATCAAAAAAAAAAGAAAAGATGGTTTCATTGTAAGTGAGTATATAAATTTGAGTAAAATTCAAGGAAAAAATAATTTATTTGAAGGTAACCATTAATAGAAGAAAGCTATATGGTATTGATGACATGGTGATAATAATATGACAGTGATGCATAAATGACCCCACTTGATGTCATGATGATAATATGACAGTGACGATTGATGTCACTCTCTCCGAATTATCCAAATTCCAATGGAAAAATCGGACAAACGTATAATTTTACATTATTTCGTTGATAATTATATGTTGGTTGGTTTAATAACAGACTAATAAATTTGCATAAAAAATTTCAGTTTTCAAATTCCATACACAGATGAAGAATTTTTTTTTTTTTTTGCTTTAAAATAGTAACATTTCAGTTATAAAAAAAAAAAAAAAAGAATTCGTTTTCAAATATAAGATTGAATTGCAAATGAAAAAAAGAAGAAGCATTTTACTAAATTAGTTTAAAAAGCCAATTTTGTACGAAGTTTTGCATTATTTTAATTTAGGGATATAGACGAAAGAATAGAAAGTGGAAAGAGTAAAGAAGAAATAGCCAAAAATATGGCTGAGCCAAGAATAAAGTCGAAATTTAGTCTGAGCTAAGCAAATAAAATAAACTTTTCACTTATTGCAACCATGTTAGCATCATTGATACAACTATCATTTAATCGATAGGAAATGAGGGAAAGATCTTTTAGAATTGAAAAGATATGGAAATTTTTGATTGCTAAGACAGTAAGATAAGTGTAAGGGTTAAAATTTAAAATGAAATTTGATTTTAACAAATTAAAGTAAAATGATTGAAAATAGATTTTGCATTTTGACATGGATAATGAAGTAGAAGATGACATTGAAGCGAATGAAAGAAAATTCAATAAGGTCTCATTTTCTCACAGCTTTTAGTCTAATTTCCCATTTATTGTTCAACCTATTTCGTTTATTAAACTATAATCTTCTTCCAATGGTTTCAAATTTTAAGAATGAAAAAAATCTGCCTTTGTTATAATATTCAGTTAAAAAAAAAAGGAAAAAAAATTGAAAAAATTGAGAAAGTATCAAAAAGTTTGATTTCAATTGCAATACTTTATCATATAATTAAAATCATATAATTAAAATATTAATGACATATATTAAGATGAGATATAAATAAGCTAATTCATTATTACCCAAACATATCACGGATTTAATTTGCTGATTGTTAATTTAAATTACAATTTTTTACTAAACGAAATACATGACCTTATAATACACTTATGTCATAATTCTTTTTTCTTCTTTGCTCTCCAAAATTTTTATCTAAAAAAAAAGATTTTAATTCATTTTAATGAATAAAAGTATTTAAATTTACCACAATTTTTCTAAAAAACAAAATTCCAAAAATAAACTGCAAAAGTTGTCATGTTTTTATTGCCGTTTGCATATGTATGAGTGTAAGTATGTATTTATGTATCTTTCATGTGCTTTTAAAACGAAATTAAATTGAATTGAATCCATTTGAGAGAAATTTGAGCAATTTAATTAAAGTAAAATGTATTGAATCAAACCGAACGGAATGAACTAAGCTATATAAAATTGGAATATCGGATTGAATTGAATTGGATAAGAATTATAAATATTCGAAAAAAATTATTTATAACTTATCCAATCCTTTAAGACTTTAAGTTTAATTGATTACACACATTTCATTTGAATCAAAAATATGAATTTAAAATACAAACAAACAGAAAATATTATAAATGATATAACAAAAAAAAAAAAAAAAAAAAAAAGAATTATCCGATGCTTTTATTATTCTTTTTACGTTTCAGTTTTAATTTTTTTCTAGCAAAAAATCTATGCTCAATTTAATGAAGAATTAAATTTAATTATTTGAACAGTAATTTCACTTAATTTCTTATTCATGCTATATTGAAGCTTTTAAAAATAGCTTAAAAATTCCCAAATTCTTGCATATATATAGCAATTTTTTACATGTGATATATATATATATATTATACCTGTAACAATTATTTTATTTTAGAGAACAGAATGTATAAAATCTTCATGAAGAAAATTTTCGCTCAGTATTGACAATATGATTAGACAATATTTATATGGTACTATTGATATTCAAATAAAATATACGGTATCATTGGTATTGAAATAAAACATACGGTACCGTTGATATTTAAATAAAGCATACGGTATCATTGATATTAAAATAAAATTTGTAATTGCAGCATACAGTAGTGAATAAACGGTATAATTAAATATTTATTATTGTTTGATTAATTATTTAAATTATATCGCTCATGTAAGCATTTCATTATGAGCTTTTTGCAGAATTTCAAAATTCCTTTTGTTTAATTCTTTATTTTATAAGTATTATTTGCTCTCATAAATAAAAAGAAAGAACAAAGGATAAATTACTATAGAAGTAATAATTAATTAAAATGTACCAAAATAGTTAATCGAAATGGAATGAAATGGTCATCATTTCTGATATAGCAATAATGAAGAAAGTGTATTGCTATTTAGGATATATCGGATGACGATAGTAATGGAAGAGAGAGTAATGCGAAGTATAAATAAGAAGTAGCGTAAATTTCAGATTGTTTGCAACTTGCATGCAAACCGTCAGGTTTTGTTGCAAATAACTATACGGGAATTGTTGGGTGGCGATCATTACGTTTATCACGTGATGTAGGTGTCAACGTACGTGCTCGACGTGGTAATGGTAACCTACGTATGCGTTGTATTATGTTCACATATTCATATAAATAAGTATAATAATCAGTGCCGTTTACTTGCATTCTTTAGTTTGCTCGTTATATTGTTTTTACTTTAAATTTTCCGTTTATCTATTTTCCCATCTCTCGATCGACTAATCGATCAGTCTATCTATTTATGTTTTAAATTATCGATCTATCTCTTATTTTATCTTTTTATCTTTCTATCTATCCAGCGATTTTTTTTACTATTAATCAACATTTTAGGATGATTTTTGCTGTTGAATATATGTATATCATTAGATTGCCCGAGACATTTTAGTATTTTACATACAATATTAATATTGTAATCTTCCTTTATGATTACATTCATTTCCACTTCTACGTATCATCAAATCCTAACTATTTTGATATTCTTTCGAATTTATAAAATTTGTATAATCTTTTACTTATTTCCGTAAAACTATTGCAGGATGAAAAAGTAGTTAGAAAGTTTAATTTTACTTCTCTCCAACTCTTACCTTTATTTTTCCCCTATCTTTTAAATATCACTTATCTTCTTTATCTATAAATAATGTTATAACTCGATACCAATATGCCTCATATCATTTCTTTTTTTCTCAATAAAATTACATCATTAATATTCTTTTATTGTTTGATAAAATTTTTTCGTAAATTTACTTTTATTCTTCCATCAGCTTTTTTTCCTTTTTTTTATATAGGTGTCTGACATATCTTTTTTTTTACATTCATTCTTCTCATCCTTTTCTACTTCTTCGTTATTTTCAATTAAGAATAAAAGCTTAAGGATTTTAACTGTCGTTGCATATGTCAGATAAAACGATTACTTTTAAATTCGATCAACATACGAAACGAGAAGAAAATTGATAGAGCACTACTACTATTATTATTGCTGCTATAGCAGCGTTTACAATAACAACAACAACAACAATAACAGCAGCAGCAATAACAATAACTGCTAATTTGATGTCGCCTGAACAGGAATTACGATTATTGTTTTTGTATGATGAAGAAATTATAAAAAGGTGATTTTATAATAAAAAAATTTCTTTTACAGACATTTTGTCTCTTCAAACATATATTTGTTTCATTAGACTGTTTCTGATGAACAATATGAAATTACAATCAATATGCATATAAATTATAGACATATATATGTAATTTAAATTAAATGGGAGAAGAAAGTTATGTATTTCTGAGTTGATGCAGTGTAAAAAAAATGAACGATGGATATGATATATTGGATTATTCATTTCCGATATTACATTAGGTTTCGAATTCAATTATTAGGCTTAGAGAATTTGTGATTGGAAAGATATGTGCGTAAACATAGTTACTCAATTATAATACATATTATTTTATTCTATTTTTTCTAGCTAAGGAAAGGATTAAATCTTGTGTTTTGTAGTAAATAATATCCTACTTCCGTGTCATAGTTCGTTTAAAAAAAAAAAAAAAAGACTGTTTACGTTTAAACTCATTTTACAAATTATTGTTTAATATGTTAGATTTGTACTAAATTATCGAAATTACCATTTATAAGTACTGCAAATGTATTCATATGTTAGAGTGATCGAAATGTTTGTTCTTAAGATTTTTGTGATTTTAAGTAATATTTGTTTGGCTAAGTTATTTAATTTATCGTATCATTTATTTGGTAGTCATTGATGAGCACCTTTGTTTAATTGCTAAACTGATTGGTGGAAAATTAAAATTCGCAATAAATCTGTAGGAAATAATTGATTGTTCTTTAATAGATAAAATAATAAGATAATAGATGATTCAGTTCTCATTTCATGTTTCATTATGCTAATGGATGCTTTAGAAAATTGCGTAATATTAGTCATGATAAGGGTTAAAAAATATCACTACAAGAATGGGACAATATTTAGATGAATTAAGGATTGAAAGAATTTATCGAATATTCTTCTCAAAGCCAAATACATTTTATTGATGCAGCATTTTTATAATCTAATATTTGTTATTTTTTTAGGATTGCGGTGCATCATGTGAAAGCTACCAGATTTGCCAAACTTCTCAAGCATAATGAATATGAAACTCTTGTTGAACAGTATAATTTCAGTTGGATTACATTTTCAGAAAAATTATGGGAACGACTTTGGAAGGCACCAACACGTGCTCTTCTCTTCGAGACCGTTCTCTCCTTTCTCCTATCTTGTAAGTCATTGTACTGATAAATTTAAGTAGAGACATTAAGAAATGTTGTTAATGCGGGCCTTTAAAAGGTTAAAATAGATGATTTTACAGTATATGATTACAGTAATGATTTACCGTCGAACGTTTATCATCGAAATTATCAAATATTTCTGGTGATTTCATTGGTACGCGCTCGACGACAAATCAGAGTGAAAATTCCGTTCTTGTAATTTACATAACCTATTCGGAAATTCATTGTCATGGAACTTGCATGTATGAATTTCTTACATAGTCACAGAAGTGCATACATATTTGGAATTTTAGAATTTGAAAAAGCCTGAATTTAATGAGTTGAAAGTAAAATCTTCAGCGATTTTTTTCTGGACGAAACAAAACAGAACAACATGAACCAATTCTAAACGTAGTAATATGTGATATAAGATATGTTTTGTTGTAGTCCCTATAAATATTTTCACTCATGTAAGACCTCTTGTCGGGACTTATAGTAGTAATTCTGTAACTATTTTAGGCGATCAGAAGCTCCATCGGAGGTTATTATGCATCAATTTTACAAGCAGTTTTTTCGATTTGATCGAAGTTCTAAAAAATTTTGACGAAATTTTCAAAAATATGAAGCCTGATGTTGTGTGCGAAAAGATTTCCTGCATAAGTCGACATCATGCTAATTTAATGATGCCGATAAAAAACATGATTGAACGATTAGGTGAACTGTTATGTTATTTACCATTCTTGTTTAGCTTTCAAGAATTTCTGGAAGGGGATGAAAACTCGAGTCAAAATTCATGATCACAACTGCTATTAAAGTAAAAAATGTAATAAAAGTATTACAAGCAGAAAATCGTTAGCAAATAATTGATAGATTCTGTAGTATATTAACTTGATGATTTGGTAATGTCGCTTCTCAGATTTCTACCATTTCCACGATTCCTATTTAAAATCCAAAAAAAGTGTATGATTATGTTATTCTTAATATATCGTTTTCAGTATTATGCTGATAAACGAGATTAATACGAACTTGTTAAACTTCCGAAGATTTATCTGTATAGTATTCTAACTAATAGTTACGCACCTCTTCGGTGACATACGCAAATATGCAACTATTAACATTCATATGGCTGATTTTCACTTTGTGTTTCTTTGAAGGAGAAACATCTGCCAAGAAATATATTTTGCGAACAATACTTGATATGGGTGAAGGAGCATTTTTGGATTTACTGAACGCAGTGGCGGCTTGCTCCGATATTGCTCATCATTTTGTGGTGGAATCGTATCCTGATTTTGAGCGATATTATCGTAAGACATTGAAAATATTTTCTAAATAAGAAGCACTAAATTATCTACCAATGCTTTGAACAGCGCTTGGATTAAAAAAATATAGTTATACAGCTCGAATTATGAAAGCACTTTTGGAATTCTCATGAAATAGTCATATATAATTATGAATAAGTCGGCCCGGCCAGTGTTCTATCTTTTAGAAGGCTGCTTATTTAAGGATTGTAGTTATCATATACCGTTGAAGTTTTTGTTTTTGAGTAACTGTTCTTCGATGTAAGATATTTTCGGATGTATGGAGGTGTTTTTTTTGCGATTGATTGATTAGAATATCAGTTTTTGAGTCACTGTTCTAATTATACTTGGGACATGTAGCGAAAGTTGGTTGATTTCTGGTTGATGCCTGATTTGTGTTAGTACAGAGAATTGAACCAAAAAACCAAATTAGTAAATATTATTCAGAATTATATTATCTCAGAAGAATAAAATTAGGATAACAGATAATGATTGAATTTGAGAGAGTCGATCGAATAGCTTTTGATCGGACTCAATCCAAACTGGGGTGTATTGGTAGATAGGTCCGTAATATGCGAGTAAATATGTAAGTATGTATGCAAGGAAGTAGGTAAGCCAGTGTGTGTGTATGTGTGTGTCCCTATGGAAACTTTTGGGGATATTTAAATTGTTATAAAATGGGCGTATTGTGATGGAATACAATTGATAACAAGATATTTGTAAGAAGGAACAATGGTGAGAAAGCTTAACGAATGTATGATGGGAATGAATATATAATTAAGGTTAAGCATTAGATAAAACTAATAGGATAAAATTAGAACAAGGACGGAATAGGAAAGCGGAAATGTTTAGATGACATCTTTAGATAAGCATGGGAATTAGCAAGCATTGAAATCAATCTTCAGATGATGAATCATTGACAATTTTCAAATTATTGCTATTTGATTATATGACATAATTCTTTACAATAATTGGTTCAGTTAGGAATGATTTTCGGGTTTCTCGACAGGACATTCCTTGATTGAAAATATCGCCACTGTTAGTTTTACAAGGTATTTTATATATAAATACTGAGAAGTGGAACGATGATTGACTAGTTATTGCATTTCTTAATCGACTGATTACTCTTCAGGTTTGTTTCTACATGAACGCAGAAGAACGGAACGAGGTTTGACTGATTGTCGCATTTATTAATCCATATGAACAACTCTTTGGTCGCAATAAACTGCATTCTATCTATAACAAATTATTGTTTATTTTCCTGGGTGATTCAGCGTTAAAATCTGTGCCTTGAAAATAAAATTTGACTGTGTAATTTCAAAAGAGAATTCTCATCTGAATTATTTTATTTTTCCAAAACTTTTAGTTACACTTTTCAAACCTAACGAGAAAGGCCGTCAACATGTTTGTTTTCCAGCACTGCGTTTCTGTAAACTTTAGCTAAATCTTGGCCAATAAATGAGAACGGCTATACGAAGATGCTTGTCTATCTGGTTAAAATTTTTGGATTGTTTTCTAGAAGAGTTCTCCTAGAAAACAGAGGGGGAGGGAAGAAAATGGGGGTTCGTTATTTGGTTTATATTCGTCTTTCATTTCATTTATTTATTTGTTTTCCCATTCCTTTAAACTCTTCGATAAAGTTTCGACTTATCCATATTCGTATTCGAAATGTCTCCAAGATGACAACTATTTTTGATTTTATGATGGTTTTTTTTTTTTTTCATGTATTTGAGCCTTCCGTATTGGCCCTTCGAATCGTTAAGAATCAGATTTTACAATATATACATTTCTCAATATGATACATTGGATGAGTTTTTGTAGCTTATTCCTGGTAGCAGTGCTCTTAGATTTCATATTTTTGGACAATAATATAATTCATCGTAAAAGGATCGAACTTTCTTCCCAGATCGATCCAGTATACATTTATAAGCGCTAGAGAGAAATGCTCATCAGTTCATTTTTTTTCCTCAACCATTTTTGTCTTCAATTACTTGATATCAAACATGCATCTTATATTTGGCGATATCACTTCGGTATCACATTTTCGTGATTTTATTATTTCTTTTTTCCAGGGAAGCTTTATTTTTGTGAATGTGATGTACCGATAGTTAATGTTATTATGGAGTCAAGATCAGATAAACTGGAGAAGGCATGCATGGTGGATTTACGTTATGAGCATTTTCCTATCAGTGCATCAGATGCGGCTAAGGATGATATTTATGAAGGTTTTTGTTATTGCTTATCAGAGTAATTTGATGTTACTTAAGATAAACAAACCTAATCAGTTAATTATTTGACTACATCTGAAACTGGTCATTTTGCTGGTGAATATTTACGCTAAAAATTTGGGAGATTTTGATGAATTGGATAATTTTCTGATAATTTTTGTTGGATGAAACGACAAATACGTTTCATCTATTAACAATACTTCGCTACAGAGTAGTCCATGAGAATCCTTATGTTATAGAGACGAATTTTGCGAACAGTAGGATAAAAAATTATCTGCAGAAATTACGATAAAATGGAAGTGTGGAATTAAAGAAATTTTTTTTGCAGGTGAAGTTATTATTTTGCGAAAATATCAGGAAGAAATAGCTCAACCAGCTTATGATGGACAAAATACCTTGATCTGTGCACCAACAGGAACTGGCAAGACCGTGGTAGCAGGATCGATCGCGCGAAATCATCTTGTAATGGGCAGGAAAAATAATTTGCATACTAAGGTATTTCAAAATTTTAATAAATCTACAATTTCGTCTTTTCATATTTGAAAACATTATTCTGAAATTGTTTTTAGTGGGAAAAAACATGTTAGTTTTATTCTGATCTCATTCTCCTTACTGTAGCTTTTTTGTAGGGAAATTTCAGGCAGAAAGTTTTCTTGCATTTCCTTCCGTTATCTTCAATGTTTTTGGATAGCTTATAAAAAATTTTTCTGAAGTTGCAAAAAAATGCATCGAAATGTCAGATTTTCTTAGTGCTAAGTGAAAGATTATCGGAACCTGAGAGAGTCGCCAACAAGTGTTTCTGTCAATATAATTGGAATATCAATTCATACCGAATTCATATATTTCAGTCTTTTGTCTTGGACAAGTTTCCACTCGCTGCAAATTTGATATCAGGAGTTAACAAATAGTTTCAGATTTGTTTCTTCGTTACGAATACAACATTTCTGGAGCAACAGACAAAGTTGTTGGAGAAATTTGTTGGACATCGTTGGAAAGTTGTCTTTTTGTGCGGTATAACGGTGAATACACCTATTGCGGAAACGATTGAAGCTCACGATGTCATCGTTATCACACCTCAACTTATTGTGTGAGTATTTCCATGTATATTCATTCTTTAAAGACATTCACTGTTTGTAGAAACTGTAAAAATTTGTAGAATGAATTCAGGATTTCTGAAGAAAGTTAATATTAAAAGTTAATATTATAGCAAATTTAAGCATCACACACCTTCAAACATTTCCAAGAAAAATATTGTTCCACATCGAAACGTCATGTAATATAGGAAATAATTGTGTACTATATTGTTTTGTTTTGCACACTACAAATTTTCTTAGTGGCCTCTAAAGCCAGCATTTCCTCTTTAATCTAAATGCTAATAATATTGTTTGGTGGAAAGAGTATTTCAGCTGTTTTCTATCACTGAAAATTTCAGAAATCTCCTGAAAACTTGTAATGAAGACAATGGCTTGCCATTCTCGTTATCTTCATTTTCACTAATGTTTTTCGATGAAGCTCATCATGCAGATGGAAATCATCCTTATAATGGTATTATAAATTCTGTCATTCATAATTGCAGTAGGGTCGAGAATTTGTCGTTTAATTACCAAACACCGGAAAAATATTTGATACTTTAGTGAACATTTTTTTTTTCGCTAGAAATTTTGTATTCCAGTGATTATGAATGACTATCACGATATGAAATATGCCGGTAAGATTCTCAATGGGAAACGGTTACCTCAGGTATTATTTTGGAGATGGATTACTCTTTAGCTTTGCTTGACATATTGATGTGTCACGTTATTTTTGATACGAACATATTGTTAATTGTAGCCATCAGTTCAATGATTATATTGAATAGTATTGGTTAATAAACGAGTTTAGTAGCACCTTAAGCTTTTTTATAGGATACATGCTACTTATCACTGAGAAAATGCCAAGCTAAATAATTGGATAATTTTGTCTTCCCATGTTCTAGCAGAATCAAATCTCCAAAATTTCGTAAATTTGAGTGTAGCCACTATCACTTTAACATTCATTTTTAAATTTTGAGACCAACGTTTTACAGATTGTCGGGTTGACAGCTTCGTTGGGTATTGGTAATGCTCAAAATGCTTCGGAAGCAGTGGAACATTTTATTAAAATATGTGCGAATTTGGATATCACTGTTCTAAGTTACGTGCATGAAAACATCGATGAACTTCGTGCATTTTCATCCATTGCTGCCGACGGTAAGAATTTTAGAGGTTTTTTTTTTTGAATACCTGGAAAATCTTTTCACCTTAAACATATTGTTTTAGTGGCTGTAATGAAAACTGCATGCAAAGGTTACATTAACATCTTTTTGTTACATGTTTTGACGCTTGTACTCAAATACGAGTTGGGCTCTAATGGAAAATCGTGCACTTTTACGTTTTTTCTTTTAAAAGCTCTTTTCGTTAACTCTTATTTCAGATTGAGTTTTAAGACTTTTCAGTTTCAACTTAAGTTTCAATTTATTAAGTTTTTGATTTTTTTGTAATTTTTTTTGATTGCCTGAAGCTAAAGAAAGACTTTTTATAGAGACGAAACTGGTCGCATCCAACATAACCAGCGATTCAGTAGCCATTGGTATCTTGGATCTCTTCAAGCGACTGGAAGGCATTTTAAACAGGATTGGTATATAACTTATCGTAATTACTCAAAACTATCCGCTAATCCTCATGCGGCTTTAGAGTTGATCAGCCATATCTAACCTATTGAGCTTTGCCCCTGTTTCTAGCCATCATGCCATCCCACTGCTTTAAATGGCATTTTTGGCGAGCTTCATTAAAAATCTATATTAATTGCTTAGATTTTTTACCGAATATGAATGGTTTGACTCAACCGAATCGCGAATTGTGTTTGTTTTATTATTAAAATCCAGTTTGGTTTACATGTTGCTCGTTTTAGTGAGGTCAATTTCCATGTCTGATAAAATACATGAACATCCGAGCCAGGATACGCTCCATAGGTTGCTAAGCCCACCCCCTGATAAGTGCTCGAAAGGTTTGTTTATCTTGTTAGCATCTTTTAAAACTTCAAATTTTGAGTGCAGGATATTATTCATGTTGCTGACTTTTCTTGCATTACTTTTTATTGGACTGGTAGTGGGAAATTTATTAGGTCGTCATTTTAAATTTTAAGATGTAAAATTTAAAATGCTGTGGGTTGTGAACTCTTAATTTTTGTTGATCTTTCAGTATATGAAACGTGGTTCTCTCAACTGTTGGTTAAATTTGTTCCCACAGCAAAGCTCGAGAGGGAAAGCCGTGTTCGTATAATGATGTGCTTACAATTTATTGGGGTATGTTTTGAATCCAAGATAAATAATGTTGTTGGATTAACGGTTGTTTACTTTGATGCTTAGCTAAATACTTTAAATATGTGTTTAAGCATAAATTATGAGCAACAATGTGAAAATTGCTTACAATACTCTGCTGTGAGCAGTGATAGCCAGTTACTGTGAAAATGCGGTGTAGCGTTGAGGCTTCGAACAAGCTGATTAAGTGTCATTGTATGTTGATCAGTAAAAACCGTGTAGGTATCCAGACTTTGGTTAAAACAAAGTAATTCATTAATTGGTACTATGTGTTTCTTTTTTACGACCTGCTCACGATCATATTTGGTATGTGGTTTGCGTTATCAGAGGAGATGTGTTGCTCTGACCTATCAGACTACCAGTTATAATGTAATTATGTGGATAAATGTAATTCTGCTTAGTTATAACAAAAATGTTGTCTAATTGGTATTTCAACTTCCAGATAAATTTGGAATTTCTAGATGAAATTATTTGTTTCAGATCTTGTTTCATACCTTGGAATATTATATTCATTTTCCTCCACATGTTGCCAAAAAGTATTTTGAAAACGAATTTAGTGTCGTCCGACATATTGCAGATCAGGAACTCATAGATATCATGCAAGGTATCGACATTAATTTCGGTTTAGTTCCAAGCATACTTTTATCAGGTTAAGGAAGATTCTTACATTCTCCGTGTAATTTTTAATATGTTGAATCTGAGGGCTGTCTTCTGCATTTTATTCACTATTATTGCTAACGAGTTATCGTTGTTTCAAAATTAAAGTATTTACATATTTAAGCTTATTATTCTCATTACTGACTACTGTTGTTTGATTTATACGTCCTTTCAGCATGTCCTCTAAAAACTGTTGTTGGAAATCTTGCAGATAACGAATTATACAATGAACTTTTACGGTGATTTCCTTTTTTCAGAATTAAAAATGAAACTGTTTGAATTAAACTTCGGATCTTATTCCAGGTCTTATATTTTGCCAGACATTTTTTGTGAACAAAGAATATTTGTTACTAGCAAATTGAATTTTAGTGAATTACATGATCAATTCGCTAAACAGAAGGATGGGCGTGCTATTATTTTTATACCGACGAGAGATTTTGCGGGGCAGTTATCGGAAGAACTGAATAAAGATGAAAATCTGCAGATGTTGGATGTTAAATCGGATTTCATTACGGGTATAATTCGAAATTCTAAAATAAGACAAAAAATGGAACATCGGGTGTTTTTATAGGCAAAATGAATGCCCTTGAATCTCTGTTTTCAAAAACCAAAATGAAATTTGCCGGGATTCCGAGAAATCTTGCAAGATTTATCTTTGATCAGTGTGCAGGAAACGTTCAGGATTGATGAAATTGGGCCATTCGGCTATTTTTATTAGCATCTAATTGGATTTATGAAGTTCAGATTTTCTAATCAAGACTTATTTGTTTTGGAATATTTTCAAGTCTTATGTGAATTTGTAGATCGATATGTTTTCTGTGTTAAATCTCAAAGGGAGGAGTAAAGAGTAAAAACATCTTACAGATAAGCCGTCTTTAAAAAAAAGGAATCTCGTACTGACTGCATTGGTCAAGTTCAAGTAGTTCATAGGTCTTCATAAGATATTTGGTAAATAATCTGGGTGATACCCTCCATATACTATATATATAGTCACACTCTTTTCTCTCTCGTTTCTTCTCCCTCTCCCTCTCGACTTCTGTCTTTTGACTCCTAATTTAGATAAACATATTTTGAACAGCTTTGCTCTTACCATCACTTTTAACTTTGCTTTTTGTTTGAAGGTATCAATGCATCAGGCGAAACCGGTGGTCAATCTATCAATCAGCAACGCGATACACTAGCACGATTTACGTCGGGTGATATCAAAATTTTATGCGCAACATCAGTTGCAGAAGAGGGCATTGACATCCAGAAATGCAACCTTGTCATCAAATATGATTACGTGACTAATGAAATTGCACACGTACAACGAAGAGATTCGTAATTCATACATTAATTTAATAAATTCAGCATTCATTTCCATCTCGCTATTTGAGAGATACCGAAAAAAGTTTTAGTCTCTTTTCTTTCGGAAAGTAAGGGATTGTGCTTCTGCAACGAGGCAACGAGGCAACTTCATTATGCGCTTATGCCTCATTTCTATAATATCTATAAAAGAATTGTCCAGACGGCATTATTGCCAATAATTGCTTGGGCATACGGATTGAATAGTTTGATCTCAATTCGACATAACACCGAGAAGTGATCCAAGTTAGGAGCTTTTACTGGTTCAACAAAGGGAGACTGATAGAGAAAGAAAGCTTTATTTCCATACACTTCTCACCAGTATATGTCAAAATGTTTTAGGACGAAGTCGAGCTGCAAATTCACGTTGTGTTTTGCTAACATGTGATCCAAAATTGCAAGCTCGTGAGGAGAAAAATATCATCCGAGAGCAAATTATGCGAAGTGCATTACAGTTGATCAATCAAAAACCGCCAAATTGGTTTCGGGAAGAGGTATGAACGAGAATGTTAATAACAGTTTTTCGTGATTTAATACATATCTGAAGGAAAAAAAATATTCGAGAGACAAAAGGATGATCTTAGTCACATTTTATTCGTGAAAGCTATCTTTGATTTTTCATGTCGGAATCTTACTCTTTGCGAAATATTTATGTTAGAAAACCAGAAAAAAGAGTTATAAAATATGCATGTTTGGCAAGAAAATATTTTTATTTATGCCACATATTGATCAAAAATTAAGAAGAAAAGTAGTTGACTGCTTAAAAAATGGAAAATTTAGGTAGTAAAGCGTGCAGAACAGAACATCATGGAGCGTGCTCGAAAAAAATTGATGTTAGAAGAGAAAAAGGCTGCACTAATTTCCAGGCAGTATAAACTGTTATGCAAGTTAGTGTTGTTCTCGAATTTACTTTGAAATCTCATAAACTTTCAATACAGTACTGTCGATATCATTGAAATAACTGACGCTTCAAGATTTAATCCGTATATATAGATTTGTGTCTATATTTTCGACTGGCCAATGAAGACTCTTTAATACCAATTCCTCAACACAATCTTTATTATTTAATGAAGAATGATGAGAGCTTGAGGTGTCAGATACTTTTTGAGCTCTCTATGAAGAATACTGCAGGATTATGTTATTACACCTAACAGCTTAGTATTGATCATATTTAATAGATTCATTCAGTGACAGTTACTGTATTTTGCTCTTTCATCAATAAACTTCTTTTATAGAAGTCTCAGGATAAAGGTACTTAGCTGTACTTCGATCTTATAATAAACCATATCGTATTTCTCTTTTGAGCAGCTAAAATAAATAAGAGACGTTCTTTATCCATTTCCAAATGCGTGTTGATTTTCAGAAAATGCGATGCACTTATTTGCGATAGTAGTGACATTGTTGTAACATCCTCTTGTTCCCAGTATCTTTGCATTTGCAAAGAAATTTGGAATCGTTCCAGTCAACGACCATATCCAAAAGATATGGTAGAACGAGAAGCTTGTTATCAGTTAAAAGGCATTGGATCGGTATAATTTTAAATCGTTGCATTGCATATCATACTAATTCAGCGTATTTAATCTATTTTATCATAAAAAAAAGCATCTTAAACGTTTTTGAAAATTCAGCCATGTTTCCTACAATTCTTATCTCCAATATACCATTACAGATATGTTGTGTAAAGTGCAATCACCAATGGGGTCGTGTTGTTCGCTACAACAATTTTACTTTACCTGTCATCGCCGCCAGTGGTAAAGCTTATAAATGTTAAGATTTTCTCTAATTTTTTTAAACAGTGAACAAAAAAGCAATGTTTATTCAAATGTTTATTTAATGAGATTAAAAAACGCTTTATGCAGCATTTGTTCTGGTCGCAGAAAATGGAGAAAGATTCCAAAGGAAACAATGGAAGCAGGTATTTCCATAAATTTTCATTTAATTTTAATTGGATGATTTATTTGAGAGTGTGGGAAACATATAAAGTGCGTATTTTTTTTTTTTTGTCTGTATTTGGTGTGGACATTAATGGTGTATTTGTGAAATGAACAAATTAATTTCTTTAATTGTAACGAAAGCTATATTATACTTATGTAATACACATTATTATCGAAGGAACGACAGTTTCCTTGAGTTGATGATCTTAATGACTTATTAATCAATTCGAAGTACTGGTCTCTCATGAATCATCCAAAAAAGTTCATTTTATACGAATTTGTTTTTGACGTTTAAATGTTATGACTTCAGGTAAGGTCAATATATGTCATACATTTGACATTATCATTGTAAACTGTTGGTATATATTAGTTCTGAAGTTTTAGGAAACTGATTTTTCAGATAGTTGAGAACTTGTTCAAGCCTCGAAATATCGAATTATACGACTATGCAACTATGAAAGCTGCAGTTTCAGCTTTACCCGACTTAATTTTTGACAACTTCTGCATCTAATGTGCTTTATAACTCTATAATTATGAGCTTGCACATGCTTTTGTTTATAAAATTTCGGAGCAATCAGATATTTTAGTGTAGAGATGTATGCTAGTATGCTGGTATGATCTTTCAAAATTTTATGGATCCAGAATCTATTTTTCAGTCTTCTTTTTCAAACTATATCTAAAATAAGAAAGGAGACAAAAGGTTCTACGAAAATCATCAATTCGAACATGCAGCGATTTTATTCCTACTAGCCAAAGTGAAGAAGTTTGTGCTCAGGATTTTACTAAAAGTTTTAATACTTACGTGTATTTTCTTATTATACATGAAATTGTTTGAAATGTTAAATATTCCAGGTTGAATTTACATTGTCAATTGTATTATAGTTTGTTCATTCACTTTTTATTTCTTCCATTTCTATTGATTCAATTTTCTTCCAGTATATAAAACGACTGTTTTCACACATTCTTCAATAATTCCTCATTATTCCACCAAAGTGCAGATATGACTTGGATCAAATTTGTTCTGAAATAATCTGCTTCAGCTTAGTAAAAGAGCTTAGAATTCCCAGTCAGTAGGTTGCATTAAAAATAATCAGCAAAAGATTATGAGCAGGAATGTAAGCAATAAAGTTCGTTCGTAGCGGAGAAATTATCTTCAGCTTTCCAATAAATCAAGATGTCATGCGATTAAGCTTAATTTTGGATACGTTAAGGATATGATAAACATGATAACATGTGATAGCAAGAGCTAAATCGGACCAGGATAATTAAACAAGAAAATTTGCGAGATTGTCGTATTTCCCTAGCTTAAAATCCTATCAGTACATAAAATTCCCCATCATCAGAGTTGCCACAATCTTCAACATTGTGTTACTATTTATGGTGATTGATACTGTTGCTTCTCGATTAGCAGGAAAAATATAATCAATAAATCAATCAAGTTTTCGAACCCCAAACATAGTTTGATCAACCCAGGAAATGAAATCATCTAACCTTTAAAATTGTGTAGAGCTAAAGATTAAAAAGCAAACAGCTAGCACTCAGCAAGATTAAGCATCGAAATGTAAGCAACAGAAAAGCGTTACATTCACCTATTTTATTTAATGAATTAACTTACTGATTGTAATTTACAACTTGTAGTTTAAACAATCTTCTGATTGATTTTTGTAGAAATCAAGAAGTCACCCTTTTATCAAATAAAATTCCCTCTAATGAATTAAATTATTGGATTAATTTCAGTTTCTGTCATATAAAATCATCACGATAATGAGACTTTTTACATGGGAATATTTGTCTTCAAAAGTTTTAGCTAAAGTCCTGAAATCTTCTCTTAATCTCTTAACCAATCCTTTAATTAAAAGAAATTCTCGATGTAATAAGCGTAACATTTCCATTATCTGACAAATATTCTTCAAAATAAATCTATGCATTTTGAAATATGCAAAACAATTTTGTTGAATGGATAATTTCGACAATTCAAGTAATTTCGATAACCAAATGTATTATGTAAGAATTGATAAATCAAAAGAAAATAAGCTTATAAATATTATTAGATAAATTTAAGAGAAGAATGACATGTTTTTTGTCTATTTTCTTTTTTTTTTTTTTAATTCGTAAAAATCGGCATATTCTAAAGGGAAATAAAATTTTAACTCTAAAAATTGAGAATGGCACCAGATAATCAAACGAGAAAAAAAAAAAAACAAATAAGTTTAAACAAATAGAGATTCTATGATACATTTAAAAAGACATTCGTGTAGGAAAAAAATAAGTATGCTTGTAATTTGACTGAATGTAATTATTAAAAGTAATTTTAAATTTTCATGAATATATACAAAAAGTAATAATTCATTATATTCACGAATACATAAACATATTTTTGAGCTTTAGTAGTTATTAAGGATTAATTTACTAATGAAATAATTTATACTATTAGTGCTATAAGATTTTGAAATTATAATCTTAACCTAAAAATTCTAAACTATAACCCAAGTACAGTAGTGGTGTTCTGGGAAGTTGAAAATTAGCATATAATATTAAAACGATTCGAAGTGTTCTATACAAGTCAAATTATCATTTACAGACTAACAAATGACTGGATAAAATAGAATTTTACTCAAAAAACTAATGCTAAAAGTTAATTCAGAGAAAATCGCTTCCGATTGGAACTAAAGATTAGCTATTAATATTAACAGAAATATATATCATTAAAATGTACTGCAGAATTTTTCGTTGTTTTAATGCAGAGGATAAAATTTCATGCTATAACTATAAATAATAAGGAAATTTAACGAATTACATTTAAACATAAAATTTAGTAGCACAAATATCTTCTACACATACGATCAAACAAGGGATAAATAAAATTCGAAAAATATAAAAAGAACAAAGGAACAAAAAAATCCTGTTAAATATTTTGTGATCAGGGAGTAATAAACGTGAAATCCATTGATATCACAATGACTATTTAATTAAACATTGCGATCGGTTATTTTACCGCAAATGATAGCACGTTATAGTAAACTCCTGAAGACGGATTATAATACAAACCTATCCATTGTTACACTTAATGTATTCTCTTGTTTGATGCTATCAATGATAATTCAAATAAGAGAAAAAGCAAACGATTTATACAATACCCAATTGAAATACAACTTTAAGAAACAATGAAAAAAGTTCAAAAAAAAGGAAAACCATCGTTATAAGGCAACCGATCATCACTATCATAACCACTGTATTCATAATCATCACTCCGGTTTTCCGAAGTGTTGTAACCATAGAAATCGCTCACATCGGATGGATATTCAATGCTGCTTGATAATTTACTAGAACCTAGCGGAGTTGAATGCACAATGACGTCACGGATTGCTGTTGAATCAACATATTCTTGAATCTTCTGAATAAAGTGTTCCATCAATCTTATACTTCTATAAGAAGTGCTTACATTTTTAAGATTCAGAAATGAAGAGGAAAAAAAGGATGTAAAAGACAGTATTATAAGCTGTAAATAAAACGAACTACTTCACTAGCGATTTCGATGCAAAACCGTCGTGTATCATTGGATTCCTTATGTTTGCTACTTCCATTTTTATATGTGAATTCAACCACTCCAACATCTTTCATATTTTTCATCTTCTGAAATATAAATTCAGAGAAACATTCAGAGAAAATTGTCTTCAATCATACCGATCTTTTTCATATCTATTCCACTTTTAATCCTGAAACATAACAACAAAATTTGTCCTGATTACAGTTTTTTCTTCTACTAAACCTTGAAAGATGATGCCGAAAACAAAACATCCTGATGTCCCATCTTAAATTGGCAAAGATCGTGTTGTCAATCATCATAATGGTCCGTTTCATCTATCCGTTGATCAGATTGGATAATTCTCTCCACTATTTCTTTTTTATAAATTAATCCTTAACCAACTGTTATAGAACAATCTTAGGGTAACATGTTTTGTTAAGGCTTGATCATTCTTAATCATTAACATGACACATTAAGATGTTCAAATAATATGAATACTGGCATAAAGTGATGCAAAAAAAAAAAAAAACACACTACGTTACATCCTACACGACCATTTGACGAATGATAGCATCGGTTAACTAAAACCTGATTTACAATCACTCTTATTGCACCAATTCTTTTAGCTGTAACAGTTTCCGACAAGCCAAGACAAAGTCGTGCCGTTAGTGATCGAGTGGTGAAGAAATTGACTGCATTCGTTACACGATTCCTCCGAGAAAAAAATGCCTGAAGTCAATTTTCAATTTTCATTTGTCAAATTATTCCAATAAAATCTTCAAGAAAAAAAACACTATTTCGAAAAATTCTAAAAAATAAACTTTCACATTTGTGTAAGTTTCTAATATTCCAGTCAAGTGGATATGTGAATTTGTATGGAAAGTTATAGATTTCATATTATAAGTATATATATCCAATGGGATACCCTTAGTAGGAGCAAGTTAAAATGGATTTTTACAATTCAGAAGCTCATTTAGCCTAAAATAAGCCTTCCAACCAATATCTCTTTCCTACACTATATTCTTCATAAAATTTCACAAAACATTCATATTTTTGACATTTTCAACGAGATGAAATGTTTGAATATTGTTTTTAAACGTCAAATCATAATATTGATTAGGATTTAAAATTTGAATCATAATGAAATGGAAGGAGAAAACTTAACAGAGTTATTTCAAATAATTATAAAATCGTATAACTTAGGAATGATCTGATTTACTTCAAAAATTATTTAATTGAATTTCAAATTATAATTTTGCCAAATAACCAACCTTAAGTGCCACAGCAATACCATTAACTGTAATTTTTGAATATGATGGTATGATCGCCATTACTTCATCACGAATCAAATATGGTAAACATCGATCTGTAAGCGCTACCGGCTGGCTGAAAAATAGGAAAAAAGTTACAATAATTCATTTTTTTGTATACTAAAATTATTTTACGAATATGAAAAAAAGACTTATTAAAATAGTAAGAAAAGCACTTACTTTTTCACACATGCATTATCAAGGTCGATAACGAATTCCATCAACTTTGAACTACAAATTTCAATAATGTTGTCTGAGATAACACCCGATGAAAGAAAAGCATTCTAGAAAAGACAATTAAATTCAACCGAAAACTTTCATTATAATGAAATACAGACTGTTGCATCAATTTCGTCATACTAAAGTAAACATTTTTTACATTAATTTGAATAATAATGAAGACAGTTATAAAAATATGGAATTAGTGTCTCATCGTATTTAGGAACCTTTTTCTTCTTGTCATTTTCTACTTATACAATCATCTTTTTATCTATGGCATAAATTTATTTTATAAAATGAATTTTCACTCGTAATATCGTTTTGTTTGAACTTTTTCAAAATAAATAGTACAAAAATAATTGGATCGACTGATGATAACTGGTGCATTCTGAACAGTAAATTAGTACAAAATTATAAGAAGAATACTTGGAAATGAAGGCATAGTCGAAAATTTCCTTTTATCCGCATGCATATAGCTTGTAGAAAAGTGCATAAATTCTCCTCTGTTAAATTATGCAATTCACCTTCAAATACCACCGTATGAATAATCCAATCTTGTTTCGTAATTAATCGCAGAACTCTCTCATTTGCCGCTTTACCATATAATAATAAGCAATTAATACAGAAGAGATCAGGCACTGAAATAAGAATAGCATAAAACTATTTAGAAAAATTGAGAATATCGTTTCATGTCAAGTTAATCTTATAAGTTTAAGCTGATGATAAAAAGAATCTCAAAATATAAAAGTTTAATTAAAAAAGAATTGAAGGAATGAACTGATAAATAAACATTTTTAAAGAAGAATGATGAACAATTGTCTGAATGTATGAACAAGTATGTAAAGCTCAATAAGCATGCAAATTATTGTTATTTCCCAATTACCAAGCAGTATGATGTGAAGCAAATTCTACTTTATAACTAGAACTTACCGGACTTATAGTATACTACAATTTATAGCAACAAAAAAAGCATTGATCACCGCTCTTTCTACATGATATATTTTTATTAAAAAAAAATCGCCATGAAAATTAAAAATCCTTATAGATAAATTTACTAACTAAATTTATACCATAAAATTGTATATTTCATACTAATAACATAAGAGATAAAGTGGTACGGAAATGCTAATGCTACATACCAACTGGAAATGTTATCAACGAAAAAACCTGCCGGATACTTTCTTCAACATTCGGAACATTCACCTGTCGTCCGAAATATGAATTTGCAACAGCTTTAAATACTAACTGAAAAAAATTGTAAGAATTACAACTGTGTTCAATCCAATCTGATATACACTTTAATTTAACATAACCAACTTTTTAAACCGGAGAAATATTACAGGTAATTTTAAAAGCAACATCATATATATGTAAACCTTACCTTTCCACTGTCTTCATCTAATGCTATACTTAATTTGGTAATTGCTTTACGGCTATTCTTAACATGTTCTTCCCATAATGATTTCCAATGCCTCGAAACAAGACGAAAGTTCCGTAATTCCCTTGATGACATATAACTCCTGCAATTTTAACATCTATTCTTTTATCAATTACTACTGTTAATCGGTAAGATAGTAAATATTAAAAAAAAAAAAAAAAAAAAAATGTTAAAAGAATGATTGACCAAAAAAATAAATAAATAAACAATACCAATCGTGTCATCAAAAAAACTGATCAATGAGAAAACAGCACAAATGAAAAAAGACATTTTTAAGAATAAATTCCCGTCAAAAAAATTATCTAAAATTATGATAAAAAAAAGAAAACTTACAAACAAGAAAAATTAGTAAGAATAAAAACTAACATAAATTTAAAATGAAAAATTTTGAAAATGACACAATTCCCAATTTATATATCAAAAAATTCGCATAATAACCGGTATATATAACTATAGTTGTTCTGGGTAATCTCTAGAACTAATAAATTTTATGATATAATCCTTTAAGGTAAGAAATTAATTACTGTAGAAAAATATTTAAAGATAAAACTTATTTACAATTACAATTTTCAAACATTCACTATCTTATCACTATTTATCTCATATCATCATTGCTTAGCTCTTAATTTATTCATTAACATATATGTATATTATATGTGATATCAAAATACAAAAATAATGAAAAGAAAATTACCAAATTTTAATAATTAACTCATTAGGAAGGCAACGAAAGCACGATAAAAAACCAGCTGGAAGTTCACCACGAAGTTTACCACAAATAATTAATTGTTTTAATTGAAGAAGTTGTTGTGTTTCACTTTGTTCCATGAAACATGAATTCATTGATTCCTGAATTATTACATTTTCTGAATAGGAACAACCAGGAATCTTATTGTATTCAATCATAACATTCATCATTACTTCTTTCTTCTCTACAAAAAAAAAACAATTAAATTATTGTATTATCTGTAACATTTTGCATCGTATTCATCTTATTAACATTTATAACATTTCTAATTTACATATATATATAATGTAATATAATATGATATAAATATATACATATTATAGCTTAATATCTTTCATATAAATATATCTTATTACCGTGATATTTCTAATAGAAATATATCAATAGCATTCATTTTCCTTTGACCTATTCATACTGACCTAGGATATATATCCTGACAAAATGATGAGAAGGTCAAACGAGCGAGAGGATCATATATTGATAAAAATTTAAGAGAATTTTTTTGAAAAAGATTTATTGAATAATATAATTACTATAGGATAAGAAAAACGAAAAGGAAGAAATTTTGTAGTACAAAAAAGCTTACTAAAACGGATATGAGAAGAAATTTTTTGTGAAATATACATCAAATGAAAAAAGAAAGAAAGATATATCATTTACAAATTAGATGAAATTAATCGAATTACATATATATATATATATATATAAATTATATATACACCTATCACCAACAAAACACTAACAAAATTTACTAGTACTATCTAATTGTTAAATATTTCCGATTATCATTATATAATTTCTTGCAAAATAATCATATATAATTCTCTATTAGCTAATTCTTAATTATATATAATTCTTCATTAGCTAATTCTATCTTTCAGTAATTTAATTAATTGAATTAACAATAGTCTTTTCTTTTTTGTCAAAGCTAACCTTACCTAACGTTATCAGTCTGTTCTGATTTAGCCCTAAAGCTATTCATTCATTCATCCAATTAACTTAGTTTACCTTCTTAGCTTAAATTATTCATTCTAATCTATCGTAGAAAACATTTCAATAATTGATCTAAAGGATAAACAAAAATACATAATATCATTGATACATTTGCTTTCTATTCAAATATTCTCAATCAATGAAAATGGTTGTATCGTATTTAATAAAATACTTCATCCCTTAATAATGTAGTTATATTGAAATTCATATTAAATCTAACTTTGAATTCAATAATTTACTTAATTAATCAATTACTTTCTATCCTATTGGTCCTTCTTCCATATCCTTCACCTCCTACATTTATTTGTGAAAATTCTCCATCCCAAAACAATGAAAACCCAAATTTAAACACACTGCATGAGTAAAACATGCCAGATTTGCAATATAGAATGCATATATCAAAGTAAGACTTTACTCATGCAAAAGAATTCAACTAATTTCCATTCAAATTCCAGAAGCATATAAAAGAAAAAAAAGGTATGGAAAGATAAGAATATATACGGAAGGCAGGTAAAATGATATGACAAAAATATACAATAATAGTGATTTGCACAAATAATTTTGATTGTAAAAATAAATCAATCCTTTCTATAATTTGAGGAGAAAAATAATCAAAATATAATGTAATGGATGAAAAAATTTGATAAAAATCTTGATTCAATCAAATAAGTGAGGAGTATAAAAAGTAAACATTTCTATGATATATCTTTCATAAATCATCAATCAAGTAGATTAATTAAAATAATTTGATGATTAACATTGTAAATCTTTTTCAAGTAGTTCGAGATACAATCATTTCCGAGGAGAACTGTATACAATGCATTGATTGATCAAATAATCACAATTATCCTATCAATTTCAGATGGAATTTCCCGTATAAAAAATATCACAATATCATTCATCAAACAATACTGATAACTGGTAATCTACAATGTAATCATTTTCTACAAGTTTTAAATATAAAGACTGTTAGTAGGACAAACTAATGCATAATATATGTCAGTACGGGAAATGAAGAAAATGAATTATTATGAACAGCAGGTAAATCATCTCTATCACACTTTTCTTTAGCAAAACGAACATGAAAAGCATCGAAATATCCATCGTCAACATTTATACACAGCCTCTAACGTATCCCGAGAGATTTTCTGGAAATTAGTACAATTATATCTTTGTAACAAGTATACTAATACTGCATCAAATTAAAATCTTCATGAAATGCCTCTTCTCATGAATTATCAAAATAGAAAAAACAGCAAAGAAACTAACACCATAATCTAGCATTTCCACCCAAGGTAGCAGTGTCTCTATTACGGATTGCAAGCTGGAAACATTCACTTGTCTACGAAATGAAGCAAAACACGAGTCAAGAAAAGTTTGCATCTGAAAATGATTATCATAATTACGAAAAAAATGAATCATAAACTAAGGAATATATGTTACTGAGATTATCGTGATTATTGTTTAAAAGATAACGATGTTCTAGAAACGATAAAATTGGAAACGAATGATTAGTGCATATCTTATTTGGTTAAATAATTCTTTCAGGAAATATTTCATAGATCATTGTAAAGCATAGCCATATTAGACCATAAATTTTCGAACAAAGTAATGAAAATCATTAACTGTACATAATAAAAAAAAATTAATCCAAACATGATCTTTGGTTGTTTAAAAGAAAAGCAATATACAATTTGACACTGAATCGACGATCTGTTAGATGTACAACTATTTACTGCCATATTTTCATATTGCTTGGCGATAAGTTCAAGTGCTGATACCTAAATATGTGAAAATATGGGAAGGAAGTCAATTATAAGAAACTACAAAATGAACAAATGAAAGAGAAATTACGATAGACTATAGACCTGTGCAGCTAGTTGAGAAAGTGTTTCATGCAGATTTTCTCCTTCCTTTTTTAACTGATTTAAATAATCAGCTGCACGAAACAAAATTGCCGCATTAGTCGTTTTACATCCAATAGGTGAGAATGATGATGGAAGCAACTCCTTCAATTCCTGATATCCAATCTAAACCATTAGAAATTTGAAGAACTTAACATAAAAAATTCTAGAGAGTATGCCATCTCCACATAGTATCATTTCAGAATAACACAGATAATCTTTTTTCATTCACTTTCAACTGAAAGTAACTGAATAATATGAATGGTCTAATAAATTCATACACGACACCTTCTGAATTTCCAGTTGGAAATCAGTAAATGTACATTCATCAAAATAACTCCCAATTGATGAAATAATAGATAGTCTTAGTAAAACAATTACATGTAACACTGATGAAAGAATGCATTTTTCACCAAAAAACAACCCAATTTCCGGATTTCTGATGTCACAGTGAATTTAAAATAGATTTGAAAAATAACTTACGATAAAATAGATATAATCCAACTGATTATTAGCATTTGAGATCCAAGCATATCTTAATTACTTTTAATTAATTAAGTTGATAATCTAAAATTAACTAAGATTAACAAACATTGATAGCTTCTCGACGTTGTCGTTCACATCTTAAATGAGTTGCTTTCTTACGATCTGTTGAATCGGGGCTATTTTTTGGATCACGTGAACCACCCGCTGTTTCCGGTGACGAATTCGAGGACATACACTTTTCTTTCAGTAAATCACAAAAAAATTCGCAAAATATTAGTGTCTGGTTTTTCTAAAATAAATTTTCTTTTCGAAATAATCATAAGAAAATCAATCAACAAATAATGACATTAAAAGAAAATTATCGTTAATAATCAATATTAATCAATATCCTATTAAGGAAAAGAATTGTAAAGATGAATTTCCCACTAAAAACTACCAAAATATTAATGAGAAATGTATAAAAAAAGAAAAAAAAAAGTGATATTCTCTCAAAACGGACTAAATATAAGTGAGAATACGATAGTAACATATGACTAGCCTATTTTTTGTTTATTTCAAAAATTTCTTGTCAATGAATATTTGCCGCTTAACATGAATATTGCATGACATAACAATGCAATCAATTCAAAGTTTGCGTAGTTTGATCAATGATCAAAAATGCGACTGATCTACAGTGAAGGAGTTTATTTATTGATCTTTATCAAAAACGTATGAATTCATTCATTTCTTCTTGTTTCAAAACGAATAATAACGAAAGTTGACAAATTTAATTCCCAATGCAAAACTAAATTAAACGTAAACAAATCAATACACAACTTGCAATAATATCAGCTAACCTAAAATTTTGTAGCGGCTTTTATTTACATATAATTTAAAATATCCTCCCAAAAATCCATAAATTGAAATACAGTTACAATTACAATTTATTCCGAATTTAGAATAAATGATTAGCCCCAAATTCGGCTTCTTGAAATCTATCGATAACTTCACGAATAACTTTATTATCAGTTCACAAATCCCTACATTTGTTTTCAGTATTAGATAATATTTTTAATAATTTACAATTTACTGCTGAAATACCACAACCAAACAGCTGATACCCATATCCTATCCTAATTTTTGCTACTCTCAAAAAAAAATTTAGTTTGCAAGTTTACCAAAAGAAAAACAATCAAATTGCAACACCAAAAATGATAGGAAACGAACATCTATTCTATTATAAGTGATATTTTGAATGGAAATTGCAAGAAAAACTTAATGGTTTCAGATTACAGATGGGTGATTTGTAAGATACTAAACATATCATAAACTTTTTTATTCAACACGTATTGTAATTTCATAAATTTACTCAAAAACATGAAAACACATGAAAAAAAAAATCATTAGCAATGCAAAAGATAAAACGATCGGAGGCAAAAAAGGATGAAGTTAAGAAAAAAAATAAAAAAGTAGACGATTACCAAGCCAAAAACTCAGTTACATACCTTGACAATTAAAAAATTTCTTGCAACGTAAGTAAAAACAGCACCGTTAAGTATGGAAAAGGAAGCAGTAACAGCGATAGAAAAATGTAAAATAATAAAGTAAAATGAAGAAGGAGATGTTTGAAATTCTCTCTCTTCTTCTTTGGCAACAGCCATATTAAGGAGCTGGCATATCCGCCCAATGACTCCTTTTCTCTTAAGAAATAAATTACGTCCCAAAACATGATCAAGAAAATTTTTGTGGGACATTATCGTCATGAAAGTTAACAATCGCATGATACTGCTACCAGACCCAACTTTCCGGCTTTTACGAAGCAAGAAATAATTGCCTTTCTATTCAGTCATGGCATATATCCTGAGTTAATAACACAGTAAAATATGGAAACTCCTTCCAACTTCGTCCGTTCCAGCCTCAGTTCAAATTAAACAAAACGGAATAATATTTCCCAGACAATATTATATGGCGATGCTACAATCATAAAAAATGAACATGAAGAAAAACACATTTCCCAACCTGTGAAAGATTCAGAATTAAAAAAGTACACTTGCAAACACAATTAGTCAACAAGCACAAAGACTGATCATAGGTATCATTAAAACTTCAAAACATTGAAAATTTGTGGAATTTAAGAGAATACGAGACTTAAAATGATTGAGAATATTAAATATCTATATTATGAAATCAAATAAACTAAAATAAATAATCATTCAATAATTACTTCTTTGTAAAGAAAATTGTAGAGAACAGCTACTTTGATTATGCCAAAAAAAACTCTTTTGACAGAAATCTGCTTCACAAGCAGAATAATTAGGAATACAACAACTTGAACAAACGCGTAATAAATACTTGGCACATTTTATAACTCAGTACCTACCTCAGTAATTCAGAGCGACTAACAGTTTTAAAGAGCTTCAATAACATCACAAACTCAGACAGAGAATAACTTAACTTTCCAAAAATGTAAGATTGATATTACCATACAATAATTAAAAAAATCTTCTAGAAAAATCAGATAAATCATTAACGGAAGAAAATTTCATTTGATTATTAAAGTTACTATACATGGCAGCAACTCATATAAAATTTCACACTACACTAGAAACTATGACTCAAAAATTTTCCGGAATAAAGCATTTATATTGCTGTTACTGGAAAGCTTCAGCCGGAATCCTATCACGTACTGCCAAAAATGCTTGCCCTGCGGCCTGAAAGTCCAATGGACATTACCATGATGCATAAATGTTCGAGATTCTAACTAGCACATAGATAAAATGAGTGATAGAAAAGTGAACAAGAGAATCTTCCCATAAAATAATAATTGACCTTGTCTGATACGTAGAGCTTTTCAATTAGTCGATTTGATTTTAAAATTAAAAAAATACTGAAACAAACCTCGTAATTCCAATTTTGATCAATTAGGCATTTTTTAGACCACTCCGGCTTCATTCTACTTTCCTGGCAAAAGGCTTCAATCATCTGTTTTTGCATTTGTTCGTCACCTGCTGCAGCACGTTCCGCTGGCGTCGGTTCCTGTTGTTGAGGAACTGATACAATAGGGCTCTGAACACTATCTGCTATGGACATCCCACCCATTGCATCCGTTGTTGCAACTGCAGCATCTGGAGGTACCTGAAAGTGTTTCTATAAAAACATTTTCTTTGTAGTAACTTCTGACCGATGTAAGTATCTCTGTTCATTTTCTACAAAATCAATAAAAAGTATTAAGTATAGCACTGTAGCCAAATGGAGAAGGATTAAACCTTTAAGGAATTCGTAACCATCGATTTATAACGTTGTATCCGTTCCATAAACACTCCACTGACAAACAACATATCGTTGACAACTGCTATTTTTCTGAAGATCAAATCAGGTATTTGACTTCTTGAGTGATAGCAATAAAATCTTAAATGAAGCGGTTTGCGACCCAAACAGAAAAGCGAGAGCCTAATAGCAATGTCTTTAAAAAAAAGCTTTACTGCAACTAGACGCTAATGCACTGATCCATCATTGACAGAGCGGGTATAGTTCCCTATTTCTAACCGGTAACTTATCAACATCTTTTCATTCTGATTTCATCAATTGCCACCAACTATGAATATCTGTAAGTACAATAATAACGTACCCGTCACCTTTGTTCACAACAACAAAATTACGGCAAAAGAATCTGAGTTCATCGTCATCTCCAACTTTCTCCAAACCATCACGGAAGAAACCTTCCACAGCGAAACACATATGTTTGTCCTAGAAATTGCTAACTTGCAAAAGTGTAACCAGATTAAAAAATTACAAAATCATAGTGGTCATGCTTATCACACCTTAGGCCAATAAAAGCTGATTTCTAGAGAAAAATTTTAAATGACTTTCCTCTAATAAGCTCAATTCTGTAAATAACAAATCCATCCACTTCAGAACTACATTGTTGAGTTGCTGATTTAACATTCAATAATATTATTGCAGTTGATATAATGGAGCCGGTAGAAACATCTCAAGTCATCCACTAGTTTCCTAATCTAATCTTAAGATTGACCATGACAAAAAAGCACTAAACTCACAGTTATCAAAGAAACATCAACCAAAAATGTATCCATCAAATGCTTGGTAACTGGAAGTTTCCGCAGGGCAACAATAATATCCATAGCTCCTTTATATATTACTTTTTCCCGAAAACGTTCCCATCTTTCCATACATTTTATATTATGTGATGTTTTACGATACGTACTATATATGCTATAACGAAATATAATATTAATGTATTTGTTTTCACCATTCTTTTATTAATGAGTGATTTGCATCTTAAATTTATAATGAGTACAGGATTTGTACGACACAATGTGCTGAATCCTGTTAGCCATCAAACACATCATTTATTATTAAAAGTTGGCATCCAAGCTAATCAATATCGAAGATTTTATGGTAAAGCAGAACATAATAATTAGGTTATGAAGCTACAGCACAAAAAAGTGACGCTAACCTTGGATTGAAATAAGGTTTCCTTTCATTTGCATCTGTTAAATTTTCCGCACACACCGTAAATGTAGCCTAAAAGTCAGGAACTGATAAATTGTTCACTTGATAAGAAAATTTGCGACCAATTTGCATCATTTGGGTAATACGTGACAGTCATTTAGTAGGATTCACAAATATTACAAGTCATTAAAAGAATAATATAATAAAACGTGGGAAAATAACGACTTTTCAAAAATATTTCTTCGGTCCCAGTATCAAGCCATATCGCATTTTGAAAAATTGTAAAGCGTACGAAAAAAGACTAACATTTTCATCGTATGCGTTAATTAGATTTTTCCTATTGTTAACATCCGGGTCATCATATGCTGCCATAAATTCGACAATAAATGCTTCGATAAGAGCGCGGTGATCATCGGTGCCGTAAAAGCTCGGCTAAAAATGATAAAAATTACAAAAATAGTCACAATTTTACAAATCAGTTACAAAGGAAAATCAAACAAGTTCACATTCTTTTAAATCAGGAAAGCCAATAGCCTTTGATAAATTCTATTTATAACTGTGCAATCATTTCATAGCTGTCATATACTGACCATCCTGGTGCAACCTCTTGGAAAAGAAAATGTTCACCTTAAACAGCGGTAACTTAGCATTTTCTTCCAAATCTGGTACTGCGCAGGAAGAAGATCGCTGAACCGGAATACCATCCTGAAAACATCCGAAATAATGAAAGAGCAACTGGCTTATGATCCTGCACGAATTAATCAAAACCCTCTTTTGAATAACTAATCATCTATAGCACAACTGCGCTGAACAAAGTACATCACGTGTAATACAGTAATCTAATGCCAAAATATTCCGCATCACACAATAGCTCCAATCAATACATAAAACAGTTTCATAAATGATGATCTCCAGAAATGAGATTCTTTGTGAAAAAGAATTACCAGCATAGTCACTTTCGGGAAGACGCCATGAACAGCGCTGTAATCGACACATTCTTATATTATATAATGTATGCATATGTACACATAAATGTCCATTCACCATATATGAAATGAAACATGAGAGCGAGGAAATTTATCTGTTGGAATAAATTTTGAAGAATGAGACAACCCTCAAATTTAGCATACAATAATCTGATCACTGTCCGCGCGTTCACTTGAAACAAAAAAGTTGCTAGGATTAAAAAGATAAACTCAGCGTAAGCAACTGATAACCTTAAGTAAGCTTCTGCTGACGAATATGAACCACACAAAGGATTGTTCTCAAAAAATAATGTCTCGACTGGCCATCCTTTCAGTTTCTCCAATTCCGATTCTTTGTCGATCTAAGTTAACACGGAAATAATTTTTCAATTTACACAACAACAAATTTCACCCTTTGCATAACTTCACGCCGAATATTTTGGAAAATCGGTTACTAAGAATCAAGTAACTGCGACTCAAATGTCGAAAGCTAGTAACCAGTGATCAATTTTTCAAAAAAAAAAAAACAACCAAAATTCAAGAAATCAAACTAAGTGTTATCTACCTGATTAGCTGATAAGTCCAACGTTTTTACATTTTTGATGCGATAAAGAAGACATGCAAAGAAATCCAAGAAGCGAAGGCGATTTCCCTGAAAATAGGACGAAACTTGCAGAACAGACAAAACTTTCCTCAGCTTTTTAAGATAAAAAACAGTTCGACTCTGATTTATCCCCCATCTCTCCCACGACTACCATGCCCGTCAGATTCCTCATCCCAATGACTACATTTTTGCACCATTGAATCCTTGCCCTTGTAATATTTCGCCCATGCTGAATTTTGGGGAGACCTACCACTGATACCTTCATCTTAAAACTGTTACACTGCATAAAAACACACCTTCATGCTCAAAGCTATTACGCCTCCATAATGTTGATCGATCAAATCAACAACTGCCATCATAATATTGTTACGAGTTAAAGAAAGATGTAAACTTCTTGAACGGAACACTGAAACATCAAAGTTGGTAGCAATGAAGCTGCTTGGAAATAAAATAATGAATTTGTGAGTCATCCTTTTCTGCGGACCAGTTAAAGGGATGCATTTTTGATTCAACGGCTTCCCAACCGTACCTAGGGAACATTTCTCGGGTTGTCTGTTATACCCCTATTGTCATCAAATCAGACCACTGTTCATCTTATATCAAAGAAATTTATATTATTAATCTAATCAAAGGAAGAACCATCACATTTGAAAATCAAAAAGAAGATGGACCGCTAAGGAAATCGTAAATTAAGGAATTACGTAGGCTCATTCAAGCTCATTTCAATTACTTCGATATCAAAGATGCTTTGAAATAGTTAACTCACTAATCAAATCCAGCTAACGACAGTTCAGTGAGCATACTGCTTTTTTAAAAGTCATTAGATCTATGAAAGAAGAAATACCAAACTTACGTTCGTCTAAACCAAATTCACTCAAATCAAGAGCATTTGTTTCCGCGTTATAGCGTTTCTTCAAACATTCCTGAAACGATGCACATTATTTGCAACTTTTTCATCAGACCATCGAGAGTTTGTCGAATATAACTGACATTTCGACAACAGCCAAAATCAAAGACCGAAAACATCGAAACCCTCAAATAATGATGGTGATTTCCCTATTTAAATCATCACGCCAACTAATAATTTAACAGAAACCGCAATCAGATCTCTTTCATTCATTGATATTGTAGCAAAACCAGCTGATACACGTGATAGCAGAAAAGTAATTGGAGCGTTGGTATTCGGATCTCGGACACGCCTTGATATCGCATGAATTGCTGCGGCTGTCTGAATAATATTAAATAACATGAATAAAAATCTCAGAATAAAACGAAAACTTTCGCGTAATAGTCTCTCTGAAGTCTTTGAACTCTTCCCAATAACCAAAACATAATTAAAGAGAAGTTGAAAATTATACGACTAAAGCTTTGCGCAGCAGCAAAATGCAACATTGGAATAGACTACAACAAGTCTAAACCGATCTATTTATGGATCTCGAAGTAACTTTACGTCAAGAAAGAAATAGGTCATCAAAATCTAATTAGGAAGAAATTATCAGCAAATGATTGAATTACGTCGTCATCCTCAACAAAAAATGTTATATCTCCTCGATCCACTCGGAATAACAAAGGTTTTACGTCATCGATATATTGTCCGATTGATCGCATAATAAAATCCTTTCCAATTGTGGCACCTCTTACAACCTGCAACGATCATTCAAAGGTTTAAATAATTTTCCAATTCTGAGATTTTAAGACACAAACTACTAAGGAAATACATACCTTAATCTGATTCATAACAACTGCAGTAGTGGTTGCACTACCACCAGCACCACGTTGCAGCTGTCTATCACGTCTGTTATCAAGATGAATTTTTAGCGACACGCGATCTCTTCCACCACCTGGAAATATCCACAGCAATAGCCACTGAAGTTCTAATCCCAAAGGGTTAATCCCACAACTTGAAAAAGCGCTACATTCTAAGTGATATAGAATGCATTTTTAATGATTTAGAATCATACCTTTTCCCGAACCTCTTCCACCTCGTCCATACCCACCACCAATGTTTCGTCCCTGCAGTCTGAAGAGACGTGGATCGAGTTCCTGAATGAAGAAAATAATTGTATAAAAAATTTGAAATACATTTGACAATTTTGTATGGACGGTCGAGTCTTACTGTTTGACTTCGTAAACTATTTCAATCACTGTTCAACAGTGAGGACACAGTAAGTATTTTAACAGGTCATCATCCAGGCATACATAGCAAAGTGACGAACACATGTTTTCAAAGTAGCCGAAAAAGGCTGTTTCAATAGCCTCAGCCAAAACAGTCATACGTTCCAATAGCGAAATCACTCCCGCAAACAACCATCCAGCAGTATATCAACTAGTCATGACTTAAGTTCATGTTGGATATGAATATGCAAACTGATAGGTCAAAAAAAAAAAAGCCTTACAGCGCCAAATCCCGAACCATCCACACCAACCTACTTGTTGAGAAAACTTTTGATAATTTCTATAAGCGTAAACTCACTTTCCCATCGTCGTCATCATCATCAAACCTCGGTGCTAAATCGCTGTCATAATAGATGAGCTTTTTCATTGTCATTTTCTTGGCATCCCATTTTTGATGGCCACCACGTCGACTCATATTGCTATCTAAAATGATAACGGTATATTTCAGCAGAAAAGTTCAACATGAGAAGAGAATATCGATCGAATGATCAATTACTCTTATTCCCGTTAACATGAAAAGAACAAGACAGATTTTCTCCAAGTGATAGATTCTGAATCTAAAGTGTAAACAAGAATTACACAAGGATGGCTATCGAAATAGGTTTCACGCCCGTCACTTATCCAGGATAATCCATCGATCAGAACAATTGCTGCTCTAAATTTCCTATGTGCATGGTATCTTCCCTCATTATTAACAAGTGAAAAGTTACGCAATATCAAAATACGCTAATACACATATTCCAAAAACTTTCAGTAAGCTATGAGCATACTCTTCCCACTATTGCTGGTTTACAGATTTTCCACTTTTCCCAAAGAATCCTATGCGTTTACAAAATGAGCTCATAACATCAACATCCTACGCAGAAGACCTAACACATATTTCTTTTCTTTCTTTTCCAACTATATGTAACACAAATTTCAACCTGTCACATTAGTATCATCAATTCCTTATTGATCCACTCTAATTGGCTCCTCCGCCCACTAATCGTTTGCCACGGTGGTAACGCAATTCACTAATAACAATCCACAAGTTAACACCTCAATTTTTCAATAATTTGTCCCGCTAATACTCCCATTTTCCTAACAATCTACCAAATTAGCATCTCATTGTCCTAAAAACCCGCAGGTCAACCAATCAATCCTCTAATAAACCAACAACCATAACCTCCAGAACACCTGCTCACCTACTATACCATACAAGTAAACACCTGATTAATTTGGTCCATCAAAAATGTATACCGGCACTATGCAACTATTTATCCCATCAAATATTGAAAAGTTGGAAATCAAATTTTAATTTATATCTAATTTGTTGTGCAATATTGTACAATATTACGCAAATTGTCTGTGAAATTTACATTTAATTATCCTCTCAAATGTATGGTTGAATGGATGAGTGAAATTTCAGTTTAAATAATAAAAATTTTATTATAATACGCTAAATTATGCGCATATGTCGATTGAATCGATTGAGAAGATTGTATTAATGTGTAAATCATTTGGTAAAGTTACAACCATTGATGCTATTATCAGTCACATATAATTGATCATTTTACAAATGTCTCATTCATCGCTGATCGATTGATTCAGTAAATCGATGAATCGGTCGATCAGCTGATTGATTTGATTAATTGAATTGGCTGATTAAATTCTTAGCAATCATCATCACAGATGAACTGTTATCGTTTCATCATTTGATGGAATAATTTACCCTTTCATTTTTCTCACTTCTTTTTTATTATCAAACATTTCAAAAGTAATTAACAATACCGAATGAAACGTTTCATTTATTTGTTTTATATTTTTATTTATAATAAAATTTCCATGGAAACTTCAAATATTTTATTAAAATGAGTAAGTTGAAATAATTAAAAAACTAGCAAGTAATTAATTATATATTATATAGCTGAGTAATACATACAAAATATATTTGATGTTTCATAGTCAATAAAAAAAAAGATGTTAAATAATTGAAGTATGACTCATTGTTTAAAATAACTGAGTCATTATCATATGATCTATAAGATTTAATCATATCAAATTACATGAAATAAATCAAATTCGAATTGCTTTATGTTTCATATTTATTAGTGCTCCTTACACTTTCCCTATGATAAAATTTGTCAATTTTATCATATTGATCAATCTAACGAGACGTAAGTTGAAATTACAACCATTTGATGTAACATGTAAAATGTACTTTAAGATTTCCAAAATTTTTAAAACTTAATCACGTTACGTGAACTTCACATATGATACAATTTAGTTTGCAAGAAATGGTGATTTTTTTTTTTTTTGACAAATAAATTATCTTCCATAGAGCTGTCAATGAACATTGAACAGTATATCTCATTGAAATCAATCAAACTGATTTTCCCTGAACAATTTGAAGTTTAACTACGGAAAATTGGGGGAATTCTTTGTTTTATTTGTTGCTAAATTGAAAAAGTAATGAATTAGATGAAATCATTCATATCACTGATCACCTTAGTAAAATATCAACTTTTTTATCATTGATCACCTTAATAAAGTATTAGCAATCCTAAAAAAGAAAATTTTGTTTTGCATTATTCCTATCCATAAATTCTATTTAAGCTATTCTTTTGATAATTTGAAATTCTCATTCATTTTCAGAGTAATTCTTAATTTACCCGTATTATTTCGGTTATATTAATAAAAATGATTTTATTATTGATGTCGAAGATGTAACAATTTTCAAGTGATAATTTTTTGTAACATTCTTTAGTGATTTTAACATTTTTTTAAATCCATTTTTCCCCTTTTGATATTCAATATTGACATCATATTGTTTTCTTGGTGTAGTGACATTGATCATGATTATCCGATGATTCTTAACCAAATGATTTTAATCTAAATCAATCAATAAAATTTCATAATTTTAAATTTTGTCATTTGTTTTCCTTGTTGCGTGAAAAATAATTATGCAAAAGAAAAAAGAAATGTATTTCAATGATTTTATAACTCTTAAGATTGTCTATTTACAGCCTATATTAATAATATTTGTAATTGCATGATCATTTTCCATCTCATTTACCTTTCTCTGTTCATTTCATTTTCTTCCTTCTATTTAAATCTCTAAGGATGGCTTTTTAATTAAACGTCACATGCAGACATTTAGTAATGAAATCCAACTAATACTTAAATTAATTTTAAAGTTGATTTATCCTATCTTCAGTGATAACACTGGTAATAATTGAAAACTTGAATATAATTTATCCTATGGATCGATTCAACCAGGATATACCAGGTTCTACAAATAATCCACTACATTTGCAAATAATTAATTAATTATTATGCTAATAGAAATTGCGAAATAATCCGAAATACGATAGAATACACCGGAAATCAAAGTATTACTGCTGCTATTTTTCATAATAAAATTTTCCAAATTTATTTATGCAGTTTAATTTGTCATTAAATTCAATTCATAAGTTAATTTATCATCAATTCATGCAAAATAATTGGTCATCGAACAGAATTATCTGAATCATTTCATTTGTTCCGTATCATTAACAACAACTGTAGTGAAAGTTGATTGATTTTCTGGCTGATTTCTGATTTGCATTTGGTACAGAGAATCAAATCAGTAATTTATTTCCGAGATATATTATTAACAGTAGAATTTAGTTAGAATAACAGGT
>JABVXV010000456.1:0-39185 GCA_013365325.1 Dipetalonema caudispina | reverse complement strand
TGAAGATTGTAGAGTAAGCATCTTGATTCTTTGTATTTCAGTTCTGATTGAAATTCCGATTTCTTTTCATAAAGAAGAATTTTTAGCCATCCTTCTTGGGTATGGAATCTGCTGGTATCCATGAAACAACCTACAACAGCATTATGAAGTGTGATATTGATATCCGAAAAGATCTCTATGCAAACAATGTTTTGTCTGGTGGCTCGACTATGTACCCGGGTATTGCAGATAGGATGCAGGTTAGTTCTACTCTCAATTTCTGAAAAAGCTTTGGTAAATAACTGGATCAAACTACTATATGCCTTAACATTTCAATGTAAAAATTTTTTAATTTCATCCACAAATTGTTTAATTTTTAATAAAACTTTAAAAGCGAGAATTTCCATTGTAAAATTTAGAAAGAAATCACAGCCCTGGCACCAAGCACGATGAAGATCAAGATTATTGCACCACCAGAACGCAAATACTCCGTATGGATTGGTGGTTCCATCTTGGCTTCTCTATCCACCTTCCAACAGGTACACTTAATTCTTAACGTTTGCTTCCTTCCTGTAATATATTAGGAATAAGTTCGAAATAAGTTTGTCAGTACAAAAGAGGAAGAAAGTAAGTTAGCGGTTTAGCAAATGGAAGCGCTATCAGTGATAACATCACTCATTCAACTTTAAACAAATTTCCAGATGTGGATCTCGAAGCAAGAATACGATGAATCTGGCCCATCAATTGTACATCGTAAATGCTTCTAAGTTACTACAATCGAAAACTTATTTATAAGGGAGCAACTCATTAAAATGAGTTGCGTACATGTTGCGTTCACGCTAGTCGGGCGACGTGTTCGCATTTTAACCTTACACAGAATATGTCTTTTAACTGAAGTATCAGTATTTTTTCTCTCTCCCCAGTTCATTGCCTTATTATCAAAAATTCGCAAAAAATCATTTTATCAACTGCATCCTATAAAAGTCTCAATCGTCCGCATATGATTGGGTAAATGAATTATGTGCTATTTCTGATCGTTAAATATATCTTATTGTTGGGATAAATCATTACTTTCGTTCATTTGATCATTTAATAAACGTTTGTGTAGCTTTTTATCTTCAGCCGATTATAACAGTCATACCTCAGTCTTGTGTAATAATTCATTTGATTATCAGATGTGCCATTCTATTAACTACTGTTCATTACAGTGATAAGACGGATCAGAGTTTTCGTTTTGCAATGATCCATGAATGATCATTTTCTTTTACACTTTACAAGTAAAGTTCACGAAGGTTATCAACAAGATTGCGTTATTGCAACAACTGTGCACCGATCTTCCTCTAGAGGATCATTGACGGCTAGATAAAATTGTTATTTTCTTATGTTTGTTAATCAAAACTTCCAACTTGACTTGGTGTAAAGTCAAGTTGTAAGTATTTGGGGGAAAAATTAGTGCTTAGTTGTCAAGGAACCTTATATGGTCTTCTACCTTTAACCTCTTCACATAGAGATTTAACCGACTCGATAACAGACAAGTCTGAAGAATATCTTCTCTACGAGTAATTAATTCATTTGCAGAACAAATTACAGCAGACTTCTATAGACTGGCAGAGATTGTGTAAAATAGGACTAAGTGTCACTCGCTTTTACTACACTCTTCTCCTATTGATGCTAATGGAGTAAATCAGTTCTCGTTGTAAAATACCCGTTGTTGTCGTTGTTGATGGGAATGTGTAAGAGCGGAATATTTAGTAGCTTCCTCCCTTATATTCAAATGAGATTATCATCTCTTTTCGTGTTTTGTTAAGTCTCCACGTGAATTCATTTCATTTGAAATTTCCATTCTGATAATGCAAGTTTATCGCAAAGTTACTTGAAAAAATCATGAAGTTGGATCTCGATGAGGATATTAAAAAGAAATCTGCAATATCTTCCATAATAATTTATAATTAAGCTCGTTACAAAGACGCTTAATACTGCTATGTTTTCAATCCTCAGCAACACTCTTCAAATTTTTTTTGTTTGCAGTGATCAGCTAATGAAGTGGTGGATTCATTGAACGAAATCAAAGAAAATGAACTACTTAAAAAGCCAACAAAATGTTGGTTTGATGTAGAAGTTCGCTTTCAAATCAAAATTTTAGGGATTATAGGAACCACATCGGAAGGGGGGATCTAAAAAACATTATTTGCATAGGCTGGCAAATTGATAGACAACAATGACACTTATAGCAGAAGTATTTTTTCGTCAACTTTTTAAAAAAAAGAAATGAAATGTACGACTGACTGATTGAAATATTCGTATAGGAAAGAAAATTCCGAAATTTTAATGTTTTTGGATTAATTATAGAAAAATCATAACAACATGTTAATACTATTTTCTTAATTCTTCAATGGATGTGTAATGTAGCATTCTCCGTATTGAAAATACGAAATTTCCGGCTCTCGATGAGAGTTAAGATAGCCAAAAAGGAAGCTGACAGAGAGATAGGGAAAGAGAGAAGAAGTTGTAATAGAACAATACTTATCAGTTGTTATCACTGCAGTGCTTGTGAAAATTTTGCAAAAAGATATTGGTTGAAAAATTTGCACTTTCGTCCACCTTAATCATTTTCCTGGAATGCTGAAAATGAAATTTTACTACAGATATCAATAATTAGTAATTTCAACAAATTGATACTGTATAAAACAGTTTGTAGAAATCGCAATGCTTCTAAAACTTAAGATTTTGGGAAACTGTCGAAACTACCAACTACAAGACAGATTTTAGCGATTGTTTATTTGAAGTCTTGCATTTTTCTTGGGAAAATTATATTCGAATAATAAAGTTTCTCTAATATCCTAAATAAAAGGTTGAGAAAAAAGCTTAAGTTTTTGAAGGGGAATCTGAGTGGACGATGCTCGAGGAAATTTACTAATATAAGAATCACAGATAAGAATAGTTTGATAAAATGAATAATTGAAATAAAATTTCAAATTGAGAAGATGTTGAAGAAAATTAAAGACGAGACGGAATCAATTTTTAATGGAATGTGTAATATTTTCAAGTTTTGTATTTTGTTTATTTTAATAAAAGAATTATTTCATTCAACTATCCAAGATTTTCTGCAAAATTTCCATTATATCTTCAAAGGATACAACCCTGAGCTGCATGGGAAGATTCCCAACTTTTTTTCATCTTATCGGCTTCAAATTCCAAGTGATGAAAATAAAAGATTAAAGATTCTAATTTCGTATTACTAAATAGAAATCAAAAGAAAAAAATCAGCCAACTGGATCATGGAATCTGGTCCGTTATCAGTTGATTGATTTATTATAATTTGTGAAAGTTTGAAATTGCTGAATGCTCAGATTATGAAGAATGGAAATTCACTTCTCAGAAAGTATAATTTAGTTAAAAGACAGGTAAAAAATGGAAGATAAGAAAACCTGAAAGGACATAAAAAGGAGGAGTTCGAAATACTTCAACACTTTGTGGATAAGGAAGTTGCAGAACGAATATTAAATGATAACTAAACCAATTCTTTCAAGCAGCGATCTGATCATACTTAGAGAGTATACTATTTTATTTCGTTTAAAAAGTATACCGCGAAATATTATGTAGATTGCCTTAATCTTTTGTTTAACACTGATTTATTTTATATCAGACTTTCAGCTCTTTATGGATTTTTAGAATTTTTAGCTTTTCTTTCCCGGAAAAAAAAATTTTAATTTTTAAATCTCATACAACTCGTGGGTTTTGTTTTTATTAATGAAGTCAGAATAAATTGAATTTAGAAATCAAACGGTAAATTTCAAAAACTAGAACAGTTTTCAAACACTTTAATGGCAAATATTTTGGTAAAATTATGAATACTAAATTTTAATGAAACTAAACGATGCCAAACGGACTTATGAAATAATTTTGAGTTAACTTACTAATAACATAATTTGTTTCAAGCTGTTTTTAGTATTACAGTTTAAATTTGGAAAATGAGGAAAATTTCTGATTAAACAACACAACAAATTAATTCTATATGACAATATCTCTTCCAATGGTTATCACTTGCCACTGATAAAGCATGGATTATATCATATGAAAATCAAAAGCTTTAGACAAAATAAAAAAATAAAGTTAAGTTGAATGGGATAACAAGCTATCAGTTCGATTGTTTCAAGTGGAAAAAGGTTGTTTCTAAAAATATTACCAAGGATAAAGATCGGTCGGATTTGGGATTCTATCCAATCTTTTCTTCATTTACTTGAAAGATAAAAAGCAATGAAAAGATTGCTACGCAAGCAAATAGACAGTTTGTGTATGTATGTGTATGTGTTGCTATTGCTTTGTTGTCATCGGTATTTTCCGGGAAAGATATCATTGTTTTCAAAATAATTCCTGAAAAATTCGTCTATACAACAAAATATCTCATTTCCTTTGCAATAATATCAAAAGTGTCTGATAAACCGTTTACTTGTCTATCTTCTGTTAATCTAATCACTTTCCTGTTCGTCTATCAATCCATTCCACTTATCATTCATCCATTCATTCATCTCAGCTATCTATCGGTATATTCAGCATTTCCAGCATTCAAATGAAGAAAGGTGGGTGTAGTTGTTGAAGATGAAAATGTGAAGGTTTTCACAGGAATTCCTCTCTCTTTCCAACAATATCTCCCTTTCAATTCTTAGGAAAAGGAGGCTTTTCATCCCTCCCCCTCAAGCAATAGCTGAAAAAGTTGTTTAACAGAGAGATGTAATATCCCCGACTGGACTATATAAACCTCAGAATGTACCTCAGAGAAATTTAGTTCACTGACAACTTCACTTTCACTTGCATTTAGCTCAACAGCCTTTATGCTTAGAATAAACTTTCCCTGCTTGTTTTACTCCTGCAATTTGTGATGCTCATCAGAAGTTTAAGGAATTCACTTAAAATTATCTTTTAGGTAAATCGAATTTAGAAAGGACAGACAATTGCTACAGCTCTTTTTTTACAGATTTTTTTTTTTTTTTTTCATTCACTCTACTGAGAAAAATTAGGTAGAAATAAGTGAGAAGGTAGAAATTTTGCTTTGTTTTGAAATCTTAAATACTATGCTACTCTTGAATTTTTGAATTTTTTTTGTAGTTCTAATGATTTTAAATGAACCGTCAGGCCGCAAATATTAAGTTGAAATAGTGGGTACCTAAATTTTAGTAAATATAATTTAGTGATACATGGTTTGTTGTTTAGGTTACATGTGGTTAAAGATAAGTGCAAATGAGTATTAGTTGATGTTGATTTCAAGGACGTACATAAAGTATACTGAATCTTTTCCACCAAGAAAATTTCTAGGTTATTGTAGGTTAACCCCTTCAGCAGCATCAGTTTCAAACACTATAAACAATGTGTGACGAAGAAGTAGCAGCATTGGTGGTGGATAATGGATCCGGTATGTGCAAAGCCGGATTTGCCGGTGATGATGCACCTCGAGCTGTATTCCCATCAATAGTCGGACGACCAAGGCATCAGGTAAGCTTTTGAATTCCGTTTGTATATCTAATGCCAACAATTTAAATTGAATAAAAAAGTATTACTCGTTCAGGTTGAATAATCAGTCAGAAAACTGCAATTGATTCTAAAAATTTTTTAATTTTGAATGTTTTGATGATTTTTATTTATGAAAAGTTTTATAGGGTGTCATGGTCGGTATGGGTCAAAAGGATTCATATGTGGGCGACGAAGCTCAGTCGAAAAGAGGTATCCTGACGTTGAAATATCCAATTGAGCACGGTATCGTCACCAACTGGGACGACATGGAAAAGATCTGGCATCACACATTCTACAACGAACTTCGAGTTGCCCCTGAAGAACATCCAGTACTACTTACCGAAGCCCCGTTGAACCCAAAAGCGAACAGAGAAAAGATGACCCAAATCATGTTCGAGACATTCAACACTCCGGCTATGTATGTTGCCATCCAAGCTGTCCTGTCTCTGTACGCTTCCGGTCGTACCACTGGCATTGTACTTGATTCCGGAGATGGTGTTACTCATACAGTACCAATTTATGAAGGTATCATTAAATCGAATCAATTTTTACACCTTTCGATAAACATTGACTCAAAGTATGATTCAGATTAGCAACATTTGAGTGAGGATCAAAGCGTATCCTTCTAAACTGACTTCATCCACAACGATAAATCAGCGATCAAACTTAAGGAAAATAATTTTGCTTTCGTTATTTTAGGTTACGCATTGCCGCACGCAATTTTACGTCTGGATTTGGCTGGCCGAGACTTGACAGATTACTTAATGAAGATTCTCACTGAACGTGGTTACTCGTTCACAACCACGGCTGAACGAGAAATTGTGCGCGATATCAAAGAGAAGCTATGTTACGTTGCCTTAGACTTCGAACAGGAAATGGCAACTGCTGCATCGTCGTCATCCCTTGAAAAATCTTATGAATTGCCTGATGGCCAAGTGATTACCGTAGGCAACGAACGGTTCCGATGCCCAGAAGCTCTATTCCAGGTCAGTTAGGAAATTTTGGTTTTTTACCAAAGAATAAGTGAAGATTGTAGAGTAAGCATCTTGATTCTTTGTATTTCAGTTCTGATTGAAATTCCGATTTCTTTTCATAAAGAAGAATTTTTAGCCATCCTTCTTGGGTATGGAATCTGCTGGTATCCACGAATCAACATATAACAGCATTATGAAGTGTGATATTGATATCCGAAAGGATCTGTATGCTAATATTGTCCTATCCGGTGGCACAACTATGTATCCCGGCATTGCTGACCGAATGCAGGTAAGATTCTTATTCTAGACCCACATTTCTTTATGAAAAAATGCAGATGTGCATGGTTAAAGTTTCTCTTTAGAGCTTTATTCTTTTCCGCTATTTCTGATCTTATTACTTAAAACGCTTAATTTATGTCAATATTGCAGAAAGAAGTTACTGCCCTGGCACCAAGCACGATGAAGATCAAGATTATTGCACCACCAGAACGCAAATACTCCGTATGGATTGGTGGTTCCATCTTGGCTTCTCTATCCACCTTCCAACAGGTACACTTAATTCTTAACGTTTGCTTCCTTCCTGTAATATATTAGGAATAAGTTCGAAATAAGTTTGTCAGTACAAAAGAGGAAGAAAGTAAGTTAGCGGTTTAGCAAATGGAAGCGCTATCAGTGATAACATCACTCATTCAACTTTAAACAAATTTCCAGATGTGGATCTCGAAGCAAGAATACGATGAATCTGGCCCATCAATTGTACATCGTAAATGCTTCTAAGCTTTTTCATCGCTTGTATATCAATCGAAACGTATACCAAAGTGCTCAAACAGTCATCTTCTACAACATATATGCATACTATGCTTCCTTATATCGCCTTCTTACATTTGCTTTTTATCATTACTATCTTATCTGATGCTGGAAATCCCTCAAAATGATTCTCTAATGTTAAAAGATGCCAAACAGTGAAATTCTTCTGTTGCCTCATCAAAATTATTGCAATAACACTGCCACTTTGGTCAACGACAACTTTTTGTTGGATGCTGTGAAATTCTCAGTAACTTACACGAATCCCACATATGCATATGCAATCATATTTGTATTGTTTTGTCAGAAACAAATGCATACAAAAATTGCAATTTTGTATTGGCACATGTTTAAAGGCAACGAAATAAATCAAATTATCATTGCATTCAGTGCCGTTCTGTAACCAGCGATTATAATTCTACATTATGGAAATTTATGCCAAAATTTCAGCCCATTTTGTGACGGTGTGGAATACTTGTAGTACAGGAATCGCAATTAGTAATTGCTTTAAGAGCCTTAAGTAAAAAAAAAAAAATTAGTTTAGCTGATTTTTTACTCCCAATAATTCATCTTCTGGATGTAAAAATGGTGAATCAAAAATTTCAGTCAGTTTACTCATATTCATCTACTAATAGTAGGATCAAGCAGTTTGAAACACTCTACAAGATGATTTCGCAAAGCTTGGCTTTGGCTCTTAATCAAAACATATAAAATTGAGAAAATATAAGCTTAGTCTAAAAATAATCACTGGCTACTATAAGTAGCCCACCTTCTGCATACTATGATGTCTGATGAAAAGTTGAAATAGTTAATTATCAAAAAATATCTTTCACTTCTTCAGTTTTTATATCGAGTACCAAAAGTTACTGCAGTACAGCAAACGGCGATTGCAAATGCCGTGAGTGAGACCAATAACGCAGTAGTAGTTGAAACCTTAAAGTGAAATCAGTTCAGTCAAGTTTCTCAGCTGCTGATTTCATTCTATTTCTTTGAAATATATTTTCGACAAATTTTAAAGAAGAACAGGAACAAAAATAATAGATTCTAAGTGATGAAGATGAATCTTTAATTAACAGATCTTAAAATTTCTTCCAATTTCTGCATTTAAAAAAATCTAGCATAAAGCATTGAAGTTAACTCTAATGATATCTTCTCTATCTTATATGAGTGGAACTATTCTATTAAATTGGTACCAATTAAAAAATTACCTTCGAGCAAAGCAACTTCTTTTGGGCAGGTGGTCGAAGCAAATTTGCATAAGCCATTGTTGTTTCCACCGGACAACACGAAAATAGGATATCTTCAAGAAAATAAAACTGTGGGATAAATATTCCAATTGGACCAAAACTAGCAATAGCCGAAGTTTGCTTGAACTAAAATACTTTCATTATATAAAAGTAACCTTTAATATTTTGATTTTCAACATTTAACTAATTTTCCACAGATTGTTTTTAGCTATTCTTGACAGATACGGTTTAAAAACTATGGTGATAATACAGTGAGAACGATATTCCTGGGAGCGAAAACTGTTGTTGGTGTCATCAATAGTAAATTTTTCTGAGATTTTTATGACGATGTAAGTCGCCTTCTCTGATAAGCCATTATCATAAATTACAAAATGTTGTTTGTATATTACATTTAGTGCATATTGTTGATACTTAATTAAGATGTCAAAATTTTGGAGTTAGAGAAGTAAAAGAGAAAAGTAATAAAATTTTGAAAAGGAATAAATATTGTGAGAGAATATCAACAGTCATGCAGACATATCATCAATTCGATGTTAAAAATGTTGCAAACCAGGTGATAGTAATATCAAGAATTTATAATGAGTGTAGTTAAGTATGATAACAATCACAATCATGATCATAATCATATGGACGATAGTTTGATGATTGACTTTATTAGCTAGTCACTTACCGATAAGGGTGAAATGGAACACTTAATCATAATGGGATATATTGTTACTGGTGATAAGAAATCTTCGGTATCAAATGACAAATCAGGAACGGCTTCCCACTGTAGTTGTGGTTTGGTGCGGAGCAACTGTTGAAGTGCTTTTTGACGACTGTCCGGTATAGCATCCCAACCAAGACGAAGTTGAATTTGCCACATTTTCCGCATTTGAGTGGTGGAGAGATATTGAACATTATTGTGCTTGTCCAGAGGACCAATATTGTGTCCAAAATTACTTGTTCCGTCGGATACTTGGCAAAGAGGGACCGATCGAGAATCTCTTTCTGGGATGCCATTTTTTAAAAAGCTAGCTCTGTGGTTATTCTGTTCCGTCCAGCAGTCGACAATACGGAATGGTACTGAAAAGTTAAGTAGAAATTTCGTCATTGAAATTCTTGAAAAGTATTATTTCTCAAAAATAAGACAATCTCACTTCAAAAGGAAAATTATGTCTTTTTTTTTCTTAACAAACTTTTTTTTCTATTTTACTATCAATGTATTATTAGCAGACCAAAGATTGTTTTGCTATTCAAATTTTTTCAATGATATCTCATTGCAAAGAATGAATCACTGTTTTTTTTTTGTAACTCTTTTTCATGTAATATTTGAAATATTTACTATGTTTCGACGAAATTACTAGACTGAAATCAAAACCAATTTGTACTGATGAATTTATCTTGACTGATTCGCCATTAAGATCAGCGGCTGAGATGATATCCTAAATAGAAATACTGAAATTCTGAATTAATTATGAGTAAAAAATAAAAATAGATCATCAAAGCAATCGATGAAGAATTTCCATTTTCAACGTCATGATATTGGTGATAATTTAATCTACTCTAAAGAAAGAATGAAAACAAATAAATGAATGCAATGAAGAATGAAATTAAAAGAAGAAACAAAATTGAGACAAAAAAAACTGCCCATACTTGATCACATGAAAGTTCGAATTCATGAATTATTTTACTGTCAGTTATCAATAGAACCTGCAATTTGTATCTTTACTTGTTGACCCCAACTTTTCAATATTAATAAACTCCAAAACTGCTCCTGCTGATGTATTTTTGCAGAATAATAACACATATATATATATATATATATATATATATATATATATATATATCGTTAAAACGAAATTTTAGGACTTATGTTCTAAGAAATAATAACTTTCTGCGTTGTATCATTTGATAAGCAAATTTCTGGTATCATCATACTGATAGGTTGTGAATCTCCATGCATTTCCATTTCACAGATTTTGCTATCATTTCCGCCAATCAATACGAGTCTCATCGGTTCCTTGAAAAACTTACAATTCATCAATATTTCAAAATATTACAACTGAAGTTAATATTGCATGAAAATACATAAAATCTTCATTTCTCACACTCATCCCATGAAATTTTTTAAAGTAGTAAATATAATATGTATGGCATACGTATATTTTTGTATGTCGTTGTAGGTCATTCAATTCCAATGTAATTTTCAAACCATTTTGTAAACATTCAACAGTGATATATTGATCCAGTGCAAATACATCATTGATCGAAGTTAAATTTCTCGAACACACTGAAATTTTCAAATTGTTGACATATTCTAATGCGCCGCTGTGACTGGAAATAGCAATGTGGGAGGAACCTTGAAAAAGTGCGCAGTGTCCGAAATACTTACCAAAATTTTATCGCCGTATTTATTTCCGAAAAAAAGCATATTTCTCAAAGATTACAAAAATCTTCTATGAATAGATTTATTTTTAACCCAATGCTTCCTAATGTAATAATTGTAATTTGAAAAGGAAAAAAGAAAGAATTCTCTACCTTTCTTCAAAATTGAAAGTATAAATAAAAGATAGAGCATAGAGCATGCATTGCATTTCATTTGTGATTATTTGATAAAATTTCACTACTTATTATATAGTATTTAACTGGAAGAACTTAGACTGAACTCCGCCTCTTAACTTTAAGGCATGATGAATTTCAAATTTTTGATTAACACACTAAGCATAACACATGTGACAATAGAGGTAAGAGCTGGCATGCAAGGAATTTTGATATTTCTTCTGAAACTATTAGTCATATGTGCCTGATGTGTACGAGTATGTCAGGCTATTTTTTATTTTTTGATTCATTTAGTCAAAATTTGAAAAATTCTTATGCAAAATGTTCTTTTTTTAAGAAAAAAAAAATTACACGAAAATGAATAATTTATCATCGCTATCCAACCAATTCATTTCATCGAAAAATAGCAATTAGTAAGCGATCTGATGATACTGCTATCACAAAAGCATGATGATACATAAGAGGAAATAATGGGGACAATGTGTGGTAAGTGTTCGCTTTCATCCAACGTTCTCTTCCTCTATCAATGAATTAATTGATATGTCATTCATTTGAAATTATGATATACACTGCAACATTGAAGAAAAAGAATTAGCTATTGATTGATTATCAACGAAGCAGAATGACATACATACACCGCCATCTCTCAGATATTTCATTTCATTGGGATATTGCAAAAAATTTCCAATCAAAGCAAAATGGTTGTTCAAGGAAAAACTAAAAAGAAACACAAAATTTGGTGAGAAAGGAACGAGTGCCATCGTTGTGGTGGTACAGTGGGTGCACGACCCAGTGACCCAAATTTCCGGGATTATTTTTGTATCCTCTTTGAATATCGAAACAGCTGCCGAATCACTTTCATTAAATGTCGTGATCAACCACATCGTAATCGCCTTTGCTCAAATTTATCAACAAATCCAATTCTTAGTTTCTATAAGGATCGCAAGAATCTCAACAGCTTGCACATAACGAGTTTTCTAAAAATCTAAACCTGATTGATAATATTATCGACCCGTAATTTTCTTCAAATCAACTGTCTTCTTCAAAAATTAGGAATACAAATATGCTATTCTGATTTTTTTGCTAGGGCAAATACCGCTTCATAACTTATGGGAATAGAGGATCATAAAATTGCATGTAACATTTTTGATACCGATCGGTTCTATCAGTTTTCTAACTTTTCGATAGATTTTTTCATCAAATGGAGGTTGTAGAAGTTGTAGTATTCAAAATAAATTTCTCATACTTAAAGATGAAGAAAAAATCAATTGATTCGATATTTGCAAATGTACTAAAGGCAGTTAAGCAAGTGAAAGCACTAGTAAAGTATTCTCCATAAAATTTTATCTAATTTTTTCCTTAAAGAATTTTTGCTTTAATAGTCACATGGCTTCAAAGATTTTTGATCTATTGTATATCCTAAAACTTTATCCTAATTTTACAAGTGTCTCTTCTTCAGGCTTTTATGATTTACGGTGTCTTCCTGAATGTTCGAAATAATTCTCTTCTGAACTTAATTTCCCTTCCAGACGAAAAAAAATTTTTTCATTACTATCCTACCAACAAAGTTCTCTCAGCATGAGTAACTAAACAGTTTCATTTATTATTATTTCTAAGTTTTTCTCAATATTAGTGAAGATTTCGATTTTAGGGAACAAATAGATGGTTCGAGAATTAGAATCTTTTATTTCTGATGACAAATGAGTTAAATAATCCCGATCCTATTTAACTTGGCTTCATTCTATAAGTTCAATATGATAAAAAGCTTAATTAAATGTAAGCTGAGAAGCTGCTGTAAGAGTTTATCATAGCAGATGTGTTATTTAAAAAAAAGTGCTAACAACTTGAGAAGACTTGAGGAATCTTAAGATAGTGATGTATTAGTGATCTATTGTTTAATTAAAACTAATTATGTTTTCATTTTATAGGCGAATGACTTCATCGATACTATGTATGCTATCATATTTGTTTGCACTTGTGCTAGCTGCGAAAATTCCGGAAAAATCGATCCGCAAAGTACATCTTCCGCAAACAAATTGTAAATTCTCTGTACATAACGGTGGACCGGACGGTGAAGAAATTTCGGGTTAGCATCGTTTAAATTTGTTTCAGTAACTTTCAACTTCTCAAACTTCAGGTTTTCAATTTAAGTAATAGAACTAGGGGAAACATAGGAGCTTCTGCTTATTTCATTAGAAGCATTAGTAATCAAGAAAAATACATGTAATGCCGAAATAATTTCTTATAGAGACTGTTCACACATATTAATTAAAATGTTGAATTTTGAAAGTTAAAATTAACTTTAAATTCAGAGAATTGTGTGTGGGAATTTTACCATTATTTTGGATGCAAATTATTGTGAAAACTTTCATAATTTTAAATTCAATGCTTCATTTAGTAAACTTACTTTTTAGGTACAAATTTGAACTCAGAACTCTACTATAAAATAAAATGTGACAAAGAAAAAGGTTACTGTCTACATGTTGCAAACTGTACAGTGAAAAGTGACAGGGAAAGTACGGAACCGTACCGTATCATTAATGAACATGGTTGTACCTTAGAACCGAGCTTGTTCGAGCATGTACAGGTAGGTTATTTAAATCATCAAAAATTCCTTCAATGGATAAGGAATAAATTAAAAGCGAAATTATCGACAAAATCAGTTATCGAGTTTTTAGATTTAATTCCAAATAAAAGAGAATAATTCATAATCATAAGTGGATTTAATCAGTCTGAGGTTGAAAAAAAGCTGAAACCTTCAGTGATCAAAGATAATGATTAACCATAATCTAATCACAATCTCAATCTCAAAATCTCTGAGTTTTGATCATAAAATAAGTTTTTATTTATCAGCATAAATCAGGCAGTGATAAATTTATTTCTGTTCATTTGTCCTTAAACTTCTATTAGTAAAATTTATAAATGGTTGAATTTGATTTTTAAGCCTGAAAATAATGAGCAGATCTTATACAACTATCAAATTTTATCAAGCCAACAAAGAGCAAGATATTAGAAATGAGTAAATTAAAAGTAATGATTTTATGAAAAAATTCAAGGTCATTTCAGTACGAAGATGACTTTACGGCTGGAATCTACAATCCACTTCCGATCCGATTCCGCGGGTCTAGTTCATCGGTGCAATTTTTCTGCTCCACAACATTAGTACCAACCACTGATGGTAAATGTTCCCGCAAAATGTGCACTTGGAATGAATATGGTGTCAATCGGAATTTCGAAAGAAAAATATAAACTTCTCCTATTCGTTGTAAAAATGGCTTTGATATGTCTACAAAAACGGTAAACTTGTAAATGGCATGAATTTGATCATTTATTTTCATAGGCCTACTAAAGATATTCACCATACTAATATGTTCTTCTACATTTGTGATTAAATATTTAATAATCATGATATTGTAGCCAAAAAAAAAAACAGAACAAGATCACAAACTTTGGAATACTTGCCTAAGGCTCATTTAGTTTTACATATACTAATCGTTGTGTCAGTATTTATGTTCATTTGGTATTGCTTTTTAAAAAAAGAAAATGCCACCCAGGATTTTATAAAAGTTAACTATTTTCAATAAATAGTGATTCGAACAATTTGCTTAGTTTACACATGATTTTTTGCCTTAATTTCCCTATCATTTCAATATCAATTCTTCCACAGATTGTTGATAAGCAATTATGATAACGTTATCACTTCAAGTACACTATATACAGGACAATGTATCAAAGCGTTTACGTATATGTAAACTATTAGTACAAATGAAAATTATTTGTAATTAAACTTTGAAAAGAAGATAAAGGAACTCCAATGTGCACTTTGAAAGTTGAAAGTTGAAATGTCCATGATGTTTATTTACCTATTACGTTTTTATCACACTTTCATCAAAATTTTGAGAATGAACAGATAAAAATGATTCCATTAAAATATTTAAAACAATATTCGAAATATCGATTAAAGTCATCTCATAACTTGTGGTAAACGCAATATTTAACATTCATTTATATTAGGGTAACTTATTCCGAAGCAGAAAATCAACTAAGCCGTTATTAGGCAAGATTGATAGCCATAATGATACTTTCTGATACAAAATATAAGTTTATAGTGAAAATAAATAGAAAATCATTCGTTTTTTTTTTCAAATCTCTTGTTTACGGAACTGATTCAGAAATTTAGAAATTTAAACCAGTGTGACATGATTATCACGTCACCTTTATCGTTTGACAGTCAAGAAATCTTCTTGATCAATAATTGATATTCAGGCACTATTTTGCTGGGCTGCTCAAAAATCATCCACAACTTTAATCCTTCAATAATGTTTTGAGCAAACTTGGAACATATGGAAAATGAAAAAATGAATGGTGGAAGAAAAGAGAAAAAAAGATGGGAATAAAGAAAAAATCAGAAAGTCAATAAAAAACGAAAAGATGAGATGAGCAATTGAAACAGTTAAATTGATGAGGAAGTTCATCAAAATTTTATGAATTTTTCTCTAAAAGTGTCCTTCAATTTATACATATCACTTAATGCTCGTTCATTTTTTTTTTTCTTCAAAATTTAGTATTGCAATTTTATTTGTAAAGATGTGTTTGATTAAATTTGTTCCATCACCGTCAAGCTGTAAGTTTCGTCTTCAAATGAGATAGGATTGCCTTTTTTCCATCTAAAAAATATATTTTTAAATTAAATATTCTAGTCGTTCTTTTTAAAGAAATATTTCCATCTCTCAAGATATTTTGTGAAATTAAAATCTTTGAAACTATTATCGAAATAGTAGTTTTTAATTCCAAAAAAAAAAAATACAACCTTATGCCTGAAAAATTCTATCTCATTTTTAGTTTTCTTTTTCCATCTTTCGTTTATGCAGATTAAATTTTGTATTAAAGTTTGACGTTCAGCTAAAGTATATAAGATGAAAATAAATGGTACCTTTCGGAAAGGTTAAGTTGTGGTGCTTCTCAATGAAAGATGAAATTCCATTAGGGCAGATATAATTGATTGCTTTATTTTGAATGACTGATCTCTTGAACTAAATTTCCAAGAAAAAAAAAGAACTTAGGAGAGAGAGATAAACAACCAAATAAATTAGTTGGTTGAAATGAAATTATTACATCTTTGATCTTCGGTTATAACAGGTACTTTTTTGCAGAAAACTATATTTATTGTTGGTTGTTTATTCTTTTGTTTGTTCCTAACTTCTGATTTTAATAAAAATTATTCCGATTCAATACCAATTGTGGTGATTTCGAGGCATGCAAGAATGCAATATTCGAATAGAAATTGCAAATGATCTCCGGTCCGATATTTATTATTTCTATTTCTTTTGCAGTTTATAACAATTTCATTGATAATCGATTCATCCTATCAGATTTACCTTAGATATCATTTTGTGTTCGTTCTGGTGGCACATATTGTTTTGCTTCTTCAAATGAATGTAAATGAAAAGAATACTGAATAATTTCAATTAAAATCATCAAAATTTTTGCACTGTGTACGATTGCCAAGTTCAATTCATCAGTCATACTGTAATTGAAGCGCGGTGATGCGGGGATGAAACGGAGTAGTTATGTGATACTATCTGTGACGCCAAATCTATTGAAATTTGCATGTCATTTCAATTTATATTAGAAATGCGAAAGTTTAACTATTGATCAGCTACAGAATATATTAATTTGTCATCTAAGCATGTAAAAATATATTTTTTCCGTATGATTTTTATTGCATAGCTTTAACAACAGGCTTACATTAAAAGAAAGTAAATTGGCGATACCGCTCAAATAAATAGATTGGACTGAAAGAATAAGTACATACAAGTGATCTATAGATTTGTTAAGATTCCAGAAACCGCAACATCGAAGTATTTAAAATATCATGGCTCACTTAAAACATTAAGGATAGAAGGTTCAATTCAAAAGATTAATAGCGAATTATTTTTCAGACTACACTGAAAGCTGAAGTCAGAAGTAACCAATGATTCATACCCAGAAATCAGCAATACGAAAAAGTATAATAAGTTCAGTTTGCTGCTAACTAAGTCTAATTGATGATTCAGTGGAACATTAAGATTAACTTATCTTTTGAACTATTTTTTCCTAGAATTACTTTTTCATAGATCAATTGCTTGCTTTAAAATGATGAATATTTATTTAAGCTAACAGATCATTTGTTATCTAATAAGCAAAGATGTAGCTGCAATTCAACATATTCTTTTCTTTCTTAATATGATATATTGACTTTTGAATCATAATAATTTCATCCTTCTTCTCACTTATTAAAAGAAGTTGAGATGATGCATTAATATCTGTTGCGGCAATAAATTTCTGATTGTTTTCTGAATTGTTATCCTTTTGAATGTTTTTTATTAGAACTTTCTCAAAGAAATCTTTGCATAAATTTTGCCCAGTGAAGTTTCTTCTTATTCACTATCATTAAAATCGATATCACTATATCGAGCAAAACCAAATCAGCAGCATTATCAAAAACGATTATTATTGATTGAGTGCAACATCAACATTTACTGTTTCAAAACTAAAATTTTTATTAAACGTCTATCAACCAAAAATTGAAAAATTTTTTGATTTTAGGAATTTTCTAAAGCTCAGACCCTAATTATCTTTAGTTGATCTACTTCATTGTTATAATCGCTCAATTTATAAAGAAACTTTTGCAACAAATATGTTATCTTAGTTAGAAAATGAATAAAGAAGGATGTCTTCATGCTGATAACATGAACAAACTAAAAGATAAAATATTTTATATGTTATAGCATCAAAAGATAAAAGTGTTGAATGTCGTGAAATACTACGACATCCTTTGATTCACTGAATTGAATTTTCTATTAATTTCCAAAATTATGTCAATGTTAGGCTAAGAAAGCATCGAAATTGGCACCCTATTTCGGTGTGGAAATTTTTCAGTTTAGTTTATAAATATTCTATTACGATGCCTCATCATGAGCCAATTAGAATGTCAGAATATGAAGTAGCAAGGACACTTCTAGGAATTTGAATATTTTCCTCTGACGAATTTTCTTGGAAAGTGAAATAAAATGAAAAAATATTTTAAAACGTAGAGCTGTCATCGTTTTTGAAATTCTACTGCCCTACGATAAAGAAACATTGTTCGCAGCAGCTGTCCTACTTCCGATCTTCTCCGTCCTTTCTTTAAAAAAAATTTTTTTTTCATCTTCTGATCTCGCGTTCTTTTTCGATCATTGTCAAGTTCTAAGGGACTGTTTTAGTTAAAATACACCTCTCAACTTCAACTTCAATGGTGATGTGAGCATCTCCATTGAAAGAATTTTCATCGTTTCGCCTTAAATTCCATTCGCTGTTTACTACTTCTGATCTATGATAGCTGGCATTTGAATTATTTTAAAAGATAAACACATATTTGCACTGTTTTTTGTCATTTACTTATGCACTTTCAGCTTAGAATTTTCGAATTTAGCTACTTTTCCATTAGAATTTCTTGAAAATTAAATTTTAGTTTCAGGTACTATCCAAAATGGGTAGGAGATTTGCATGGTCGAAAAGCGGCGGTCCGAAGTAATCTTATAAATTTTTTTTCTTGCACTGACTATATGATAAATACCAATTTCTGATATTTGATATAGCACAAATACATTCCAACATATATAGTCAGCACAAAAAATTTCATCATCGTTAAAATATTGCCAATTCTATTCAGCATCTTTCTTTTAATAACTGGTGTTTAAACAATTTAAAAATTGCCAGAAATTATTACTTACCTTTTTTGCAGGGATACGTTGGATTGGGCATTACCTCTACGAATTATAGCTGTTGTAACACTTTTTGCCTCGACGCTTGATCTGATAGCTGATTTTCTACTATGCAGCAAGTTCGTATATTTAATTAACGAATTACAAATTATTTTTTGTTTCAAATAAAAAAGAAGCAAAAAGAGTGAACAGATTAATTAATGACCATCGATCGGTTTATGAACTTGTTCTAAAGGGAAAAAAGATGAAAGAGGAGTAATCCCTTTTTCATATCAGAGAAGATTAGAATAAAATAAATTGAGGAAAAAAGTTGGGTCACATTACTAGTGACCTCATTTCCTTCATTAATCCTAACTCCTAACGTTGTCATGAATTATTTGGCAAATTTAAGTGCTATAGGCATTATGAATATGTTCAAAGTATGTGAATATGTGAGAATTTTTGTAGGATAGCAGAATTTTTGCCGAATTTCCATAGTAATACAGCTTTGTTGGCTGCTTTTGGTTACATCTTTTTCACTGGCGTTTCTGTGATCGCTTACGTTTTTGAGATGGTCGATGTTTGCTTCACATTGAAGAATGATTTCGAAAATATCTTCAATGCTCGATTAGCTAAATCATTGGTACTTACTATTGAAGAAGTAATCATTTTTGTAATATTTGTTTTTGTAGACCTGTTGTATGTTATACGTATCTCTCTAAAAGTTTGTTTCAAAGACTTTAATTCATATAATTACAAAAATAACTTTATGTCATTGTTTTTTAACAAAAAAAAAAATTCGATGTTAATCGATGATTCAGCAGACAGAATTCCAAATAATTCTTGAAGTTATAAGAGGTCTTAATGAAGACTATTTAAAATTCTGCAAGCGAAATTACCGTTCAGGAATGGTTTCTGTTTTTCAAAAATGATGATTTAAGGTGTTGTATTTTTAGACTAATTGCTTTTAATTTTTTAGAAAATTTTGGATCTTAGTAAACAAATCTTCATCTCCGGATTTTATAGATTAAAATATTTCGATAAATAATTTTCTGAAATGATAAATTGACTCGAATGCTTGAAAACAGATTAAGAGTGATGAAGTTTGCTCTTTGCCGAATCATTTACAACAATTTTCACTTCTGACGATTTAAGATCAAAAGGAAGTGGAAATGTCGTGAATGATGATAAACGGAATCATATATTGAACTAATTCCTTATATATTTATATGTATAAATTCATAATCTACCATTTCTAGGTACCATTATCAATTCTATTAAACGTATTGGTTACGTATGAGCCACGTATGCCTATAACAAATCCAGCACGTCTTGTATCCTGGATTAAATTAATAGCATTATTATGGGGCATTGTTAAGTTCGTCAAATTGCGCTTCTTTTGGTGCTGTTTACCGCTTAATCCAAAACACGATACTGCGTAAGTTATTCATTTTGTAATTCTATATGATAATTGTCAGCAGAAAAGGGAAAATAAGGAAGAAATAATTGTAAAATATCAACCTTTTGTAATATGATAAAAGAAGTATTAAAAATGAAGTTTTCCAACATCTATTCCATTCTACTATCTCAGAAAATTTTGCAGGGAGAATCTTCGTCGTTGTTTCACGTGTACATTATATCGCATTACAATGATTTTCGTTAATATCTGTCATATAATTGCAATTGTTATTGTTACTTATAACATTGTAATTACTGGCAAAGATAGCAAACGGATTAAATCAAAGAGTTCTTGAAAATCAAATAATAGTATCATAGGGTTACCTATTGTACATATGATATCTTTTCTCTAATTGAAAAGGTTGAAATGAAATTTTACTAGTTTTTAATGAAAAATTTGTGATTATTCAAATATATTCCTTTCCCTCATTGGCATTTAAAATGAAAAACTTCTTTTTTTTCTCTCTTTTTTCTTCTTTTTTGATCAAGGAGAGAAAAGTCAGACAACTTCAATTATAATTTGATAAGCTTTAAATCAGTTAACCTTTATTTATTGTTCCTCAAAGATTGTAAGCCTAGAATATCATCAAAATTCATTAGCAAAACTCCTCAAATATGCAGCATATATGTGAAGGATTAAGCTTATTCTGCATGCCATGCAAATCTATATATCTTGGCTCAACAAATAAAACTGATAATCACCGTTTATTTCAACATTGAAATGATACTATAATTAATTACTGCTAGCTTTACAACTTATCCATTCCCAATAATTTATGCAACATAATACCAATTGTCAAGAGCGAATTACTATTGCCAAATGCATCATTCTCTCATCTCCCTCTTACTTCTGCATAAATTCATCTTCTGTTGCTATCTCGTTGCACACACATACACAAACACACACAAACACACACACACACATACACATACACATACACATACATACACATACACATACACTGACATACACATACGTACATACATTTTAATGGCATTGATTTCTATCTAATGCGAACTTCTCTCAATTATTTCCAAAACTTTACTCTTACTAATATCATGCTATGCTTCCAGTTGATAAATGACGGAAGTTCAAAGTGATATTTGGCTTGGCCTGAGGATATGGCCAATATTATTTATATATGAAGCTGTTCGTATAGATGTGGTAAAATGTGGTAGAAGGGTTGTATCTGTTGTTGTTGTCCTATGTTATCTATTACAGCGAATGATTTGTTGTTAAAATTGACTTGTAGGTTAAGAAGTTATGCATGCAGAATGCATGTGCATATGAATGTTGTAATAGTCAAGGACTTGCAACTAAGAATTATTATGTTATTGGATAAGAGAGAGATAAATTTGATTTGGTATCAAATGTGTATTAGTTATTCTTAAATGCATACTGGATAATCTCGAAATTTCATCCATCAAATGGAAAGTATGCATTGATAGAAGTGAAGCTCTTCTTATTGTGTTATTTAAGTATAAATCAACGATAGTTTATTGATTTCAGTTGAAATGAACGAATCATGACGGGAAAAAGTAAACTGCAACAGTGCCATTGGAAGAGTTGAAAAAAATTAACCACGTACAAGAAGAAATGTAAGCATTCCTGTTGCTATTATTCTTTCCAAACTAAGCGTGCTAGCAGCTGTTTAGCATGTCATTATTGCATACTACTCTTGGATCAAATGAATGGCGATCTGATAGAATGCTTCGATCGCATGGATTACTCAAGGTTTTTTTTTTTTCTTCCACTATCTTTATATATTCAATTTGTCTAGAGTATAAGTGAAATCATTGACTTATGTTACGTGTATTTCACGTTCAATGATAGTGACGCTTTGCTTATTCCGAAAAACATTGATTTGTCTGAAAGCTTTCAATATTAGACAGGCATATACTCCATCCGGTACTTTATGATATTGTTTTTTTTTCTTGTTTAACTTTATCAAAATTCCAGTGCCTGGCGCAGTGTCACGTTGTACTTGGTTTGATAATTTTTATATTGGCTGCATTAGCAGATTATATGAGTTCACGAATTCATACTATTCGAATGATTGGCCTCGAGGAATGCTGCTCGTTCTACTTCATCTTGACGGGGTGCTTTCATTATTTTGTCTTTTAGGAATAAAGAAAGATTTTATGTAGACAAGCAAGAAAGAACTCAAAATAGTCAAAAACTATTGTGTCTTGTACGTTTTGTGAGCATACTTGCATTCCGAAAGAACCTGGAAATAAACACCAGGGTAAAGAAAAGAGACGCATGATGCTATTCACGTATTACTTTTTTCACTTAAAAAGGATTAAATGTTTGATTTTATCTTTAAATGTTGAACTTTTCAGTATCATTGGAATTTGTGGTTCAGCCAGTCATCGTCGCGGTCTAATATTGGCATTCATGGTAATGAATTTGCATGCAATCCTTATTTTCGTACCAGCAATTATAATTGTTTCGAGCTTCGATATACATTTTTATCAGGTTTGCAAATTTTTTCAAATTATATTCAGTTTTAAACTAGATTGAATTGTTGAATGACAAAAACCAAAGCTGTTTTTCTAGGCCGAATGTTTCGGCGAATGTGATTGGCATCTGCTAGCGACAAGTTTACCAGAAAATAGTCGATGTCAAATCCTTTGCGGGGAAAATATTGACGACAATAAGAGAAGGTATCACTGTCATATTTGTTCCGAAACTTTTCGAATTCAACTGGTGACAATAGTAAATAGTATGTGTTTTTCAAGCATATTGTGAACTTGTTCCTTTCTGCGCTGAAAATTTTGACCTGCGGAAGCCACCGATGGATGGTTGCATGATACGAAAACTTCAACAGTGCGATCAGTTGTTTCAATTTGTTTGACAGTTAAATTTGCATAAAATGCAGTCTTGCAATTGCGATGAGTAAGGTCTTCATCTGTTAAATAAAGTGAACGAACAAGTAAATTTATAGTTTGATGACGCGATTGGGGACTGAATATCGTTTGGATGCCGGTATTATTGCAGCAACTATCTTACAGATGATACTCTCCCTTTTCTCTGCATCACTTTGCTGTCGGGAAATATGCATCGAGTGTCGGCCGTTTATGTGGAATGATGATGTCCGTTTTTAAGATTTTTGAAGATTAAATTTGCCTTTCAAATACTCTTCAAACTGCCCATGTATTTTGTATTAAATTTAACCACAACATCGATGTTCAGATACTCCTCTAGTTGATTGAAGAGATCATTCATTAGAAAAATTTCACAGTTCAAGTTAGTTTAAAATTTCGTTTTATTCAGACTTTTGATTCGGATTAGGCATAAGTGACTGAATTCTGAAATTCTCTGTTTTAGAATCAACAGCTGGATATGATGGTGCCGCTAAACCTACAAGATGGTACATCGAACTGAACAAAATCTGATTCCTGTTGTGGTAAATGTTATTGAAAAATATGCTCCGTCAAAGTTATCATGTGCATGTGCAAGTTGCAATAGTCATTTCGATCTAATTATTGTTTTTTGTGCCGTTCCATACAATTGAAAAACAAACAGGAAGTCATGAGAAAAGCAGCTCAAAAGTCCAAAAGATTTTGATGCTAGAATTTCTTAATTCAATAAATTATTATGTATTTGTGATTTCTTTCCTTTAGTTTGTAAAGTTTGTCTGTATTTTTTGGTTTTCAAAACGTCATATTTACGAATTACTTTTTTAATGGGCTACATCACCAATTATGTTATCGCTGTAGTTGCCATCATTATCGTGTAGATGTAGGTTCAAGAACCACTTTAAAAGTTCAGGATACATTTGTTCTTCCATTCCTTTATGTCCGGCTCTATCTGCATTTGTCAACTAAGTCTTAATTCAGTTCAAACAATCAATAAACAGGAACCGTTCACTTGATCCTTAGCTGTCTGTTGCTGAAAAGAAATACAAAACGTCGGAATGAATCAAAATCATAATCCTTTATGTTTATAGAGGGTAAAACAGAAGAAGTCGTCGTAAAGTGGTCTTTAAATGATTAAAACTTGGACAGTACGATCGCAGACAAGTCAGAGTGGCACATCAAATAATGACTGACACGGGAAAGATATCAGGATGAATACGTGTCCACGCATACTGCATAACCTGAAGAAAGTAGTCAACTGCTCCAGCAGTGTTTATTTTTCATCTCAATTAAGTATTAATTAACCTAAATCACGAGAAGGAATCAAGTTATCACACAGTTATTTATAAGTATTAAAAAAATAACAAATTCTGAAGGAAGCATAGAAAACAGTTCCACAAATTTTAAATTGGGTACTGGTCGGTAGACCTCAGTTAACTATAGTCATTTTTCATTAAAATTCTACTCCTATATTGTTGATATTAAAAAGTATGACACCATATATGCATTATAAAAGTTACAGCAAGAGTGAAATTCTGTCCAGCCACAACGTAAACAAATCATTTTTATTGTAACATTTTGCATTTCTGTTTTGTCAATCTACTCTAAAAGATGACAATATTAGCATCATCCCGATTTAGCTAGATAGGAAGATTCAGTAAGCATGAGAAGTTTATTTCAGTATCATTTATTTTATAGAATAATTCAAATTCATCCTAAACTGAGCATGATATTATCAAGAAAACAGTATAAGACATGGTTTGCAATGTGACTGAAGAAAAAAGCTTATATTAACAATATTAACAGCAATCGAAGAATTTCTTTTTCGTGAATCAGTATGCATATATATATATGTATTTATCAGTACACTAAATATGAGATCAATGTGAAGGTTGCGGAATACACTTATTGTTTTCTGGGTTACAAAGCTATGAATCTGTGTTACCCTAAGGTAAATCCAAAAAATAATTCTTGATACAGTTGAGTATCTTTATCATCCATAGTAAAAAATTTTTATTTTATCTGCTATGATTTATGATATGCATTATATGTATAATTTCTTATACAGTAAAACACAACTTATTGATTCACCAAGGAAGCCTTTTTTACATCAGTGCTACTTCCCTTAATAATGAAATTCATCATGCAATCACACCAGCAATGGTAAACAAAAGTAGGATATGAAAATGGAGACTGACAAGCCTTAACATGATAGTTCTCTCCCAACTTCGGGATGATATTCTACTAATGCTTATCACGTTTGAAAACAGATCATATTCCTGATCGATAAATAGAAACCAGAGATGGGGAGATTTAACGATACTGCTACTTGATATCCATAAACTGTGCTTTGCTATTGTTGATTTACAATCCTCCTCCAATGACATATTATTTCATAAAAAACAGTAAATTGAAATGTAACCATACAGGATTTTGCTGTTTTGAGATACAAAAGTGCTGGATCGAGAGGATTCCCAAGAGAGAGAAGATAAATTTTATAGCTAAATCTTGACCAGTAGGTTGCAGAATGCACATCGCTCGTGGATTGAATAAAAAGATTGAACAATATACCCTTAAGCTGTTATTAAAAGATTAATATACAGTCAAGCTTGATGTTTAATTAAATCAATTGAATTACGTGATTCTTCTTTTTCCTTGAAATTTCAGACGGAAGTACAAATCACATCATTAATTACATTGCAAGTGAAATAGAATATAATTGAAAATAATGCTTTGAAAACGCTTAACGAAAACTGATGAGTTATATTATGATACATATCACAGTAATTATTAAATTCGAGTTAAAAAGTTTGCAAGATTAACAATCTTGCAAACTCCGACTTTGACAAAATATGCCAAATCAGAGGTGAACATAAGGCTGAAACTGCTGCACAATTTGAATTGTTATTAGCAAATGAAATCTTGACTCCTCAACTTGAATTTTACAAATTTTGTAGAAGTTTCAACAGAAACAAGTGTAAAAATTGCATTGTAGAAAAATCCCGAAGTTACGAGTGGGATTCAATTTAAATCGCTCGAAGTAAATCGGTAAACAATAAAATTGCAAATATGAAAATTTTTTAAATGAAGGAATTCAAAACTTACTAGAAACGGCTTACATTTTTTGATAAAGGAATGTTTGCTGGAAAACTTGTCTTTCAGGATATTTAAAAAATTATTTGAACGAAACATTCCCTAATAAACAGTAAAATAAAAAAAGTGAAAACAAACAGTAAATAGAAATATGGAAAACTTTCAATCAAAACAAGGCTTTTTTTTTTCTTCAAAATCCCATAGCAATAAAAGAATAAAAAACAAACTACTAAGATAAGCCAGACCAAATATAATTTCTCCAAGTCGAAGTTGTCGTTTTGTTCGTTGTAACATCCGCTAAAATTAAGAGATTTAATTTCTAAACTTACGAAGTTCGATAACTGATGGGAAGTTGAAGGTTAAAAGTGCAGATGACGCTGTAGTAAACCTCTGTTTTAGTTTTTTTTTTTTTTTTTTACTTGAATTTATTGCAAAAAACTCTATCTTTGAGAATTCTTGGGATATCGTAATTTCAGGTATTGCAACTTTCATTTGCATTTACTGCAAAAATCTGATAAATGTTCGCTAACTTCTCAAATATTCAATACGTCCTCTAATTATATTCGGATTCTGATCGATTTCAATTTCTTCCGGTAATAAATAAGCAAAAATTCATATCACTGTTGGAAATTTTCAAAAATACTTCAATTTTAACTTTCAAAGATTAACAAAAGATGAAAAATGTACCTTCAGCCACCTGATTGAGTAAATTCACTTCGTCGTTGCTTAATTTCAACATTGTTGTCAGAACTGGTATCAAATGGCCTCGTTCGTCAGTAACTTTTTCTGGTGCAATGAACTAGCAAAAATCATAATTCCTTCTCAAAACATCTGGACAGGAAATGTTAAATGTCATATAAGCATGGCAATACATCACTGTTGCAGTGGCAATACGGCTACTAAAGCAATATTTGGATTTACAGGGATGGATATATGCAGTGGATTTATGGGATATCATGGAATCAGGTTTCGAAAAGCTGCCCCAAAAGACCTAGCTGGCACATGAGGTCAAGTCGTAATATTGCTTCCGTGAAAAACAACAATGAAAGCATCTGCGGCAAAAGCAGAAAATCGAACATCAGATGAAAAATCAACGATTTAAATTTCGTATTAGAACTCATAGACCTACACTTAAATCATGCTCAAATTTCGCTTACCTTCATGATAACATTTTTCAGATATTCAGTATTGGCCAAATGATTCTCACGTTCCCGATCACGTTCCATTCTGCGAATCTCTTCCTTCAAAAGTTTCGTTTGTTCTACCAATCTTGCATTCGTTGCTTCGCTTTCATTCAAAAGCTCTCGCGTATGTTCTAACTAAACCAGATTTTATAAATTATGTATTAATCAGATACACCTTTTATAAGCTTCTTTTTCAGAAATGTTTTCTGAGTGCCAATATATCATTACGGAGTCTGAGAAGCCCTCCATTCCATTGCAAGGCAAATTATAATGAAAGTGAAATAAGCTTAACACATCAAACCAAACTTTTCCTGCTTCAACATTAGGTGAAATAATCACGAATGCTCTGAAAAAATGCTCATTTGCTTCATGGATCAAAAACTTTAGCTAAAGCATAATCGAACTTGTCTGGTAATCATTTGAATAGCAGCATGCCCTGTTACCGAACTATCTGGCTGATTCCAAATGTCAGTTATAACCACTTCTTCAGATTCTCCATAAATTACTTCTTCCAATGATTTTTCTTCGCATTTTTCCTCATTGTCATCATTTTTTGCATCTTTGTCTGCTGCATCTGCAGCCTCTATTGATGATCGAACCAAGTAAGTGCTACAATAGATATTTTTGGACAAATTATTGATTTTAAATGAATAGAATGTATAAAAAAGTGTACTATAGAGCTATAGATTATGTAAGAAATTTCGTCAATGCTTTCAATACTAATAAACCTTTTGTTTTTCAAACTCACTAAATCGATCATGTCTTCATTTAACTTGACAAAACGGCAAATCATTTTAACAATAACAAATAAGGCTCGTACTACCAATCACATCTGGATTACCATAATTTTTCAGACCTGGATGGCAAAATGTCGCCGGAAGGTCTTTGTAACTGGATAGCTACATTTTGCGCAGCCATTGCTATTTGAATCTTTTCCATCTCTTTTCGTCGCATCACTTCTTCATTTAACGTACGTCTTAAACATTCCATTTCTTCTTCTAAGCCTTCACGTTCCTGTCGTGCAGTAATCAACAGATTCTCCTTTTCCTGCTTATGTGAAATAGAACTTGCATCAATTTGAGCTAATAGTTCATTATTCAGCTTTGTTTCGGAAGCAAATCGTAATTCGAATTCTTGCCGTTGTTCCGACAACCTAGAATTACGAGGTATACAAGGTTTTTGGGATTAGCTGCATGATTTTTCAGTTCATTCAGAAAAACAGTGAAGTATGCTTCTGAAAGATAATATGTTGTTTTGTGAAGGTTAAAATTTTTTAGCGGTTTCTGCTAGACACGATTTTATAACAACAAAAATAATATTTGAATAGTGGAGAACTGTCAGACAATACGAAGGATAAAAGCGAGTGAATAACTTGCTCCTTTTTGTAGGATTCAGTGGCAGTGTTGAGCTGTCGCTGTAAATTCGATATTTCGGTGGACAGTGTTCTAACATGTCCCGATGAGGAATCAAGTTCACCTTGTAACATACGATGTGAATTGCTGAAAGCAGGCGAAACTGTTATGATTTTAAAAGTTCAGGTACCTTCGTTTCCTAAATTTTGTAATCTCGATGACACGAACGTTCAGAGGAGGTGGTTCAAGTAAAATTAAGAAGTATAACCAAAAGTTTACGTCAAACTGTCAATTGTCCTCTTCTGCTGTCGAATCGTTTCCTCTAATATTTCAATTTCTCCCTTCGCACGTTCATCATCGTCACTTTTCTTCTGTTCTAACACATAGAGGGCTCTCGTCTATAATTATGATTTCTCCAGCAAATCATATCAAATTGAAATGTTAACACGAAAAAAAAATCGCAGTTTGAAATCTTGAAGTGTTTAGTTCGATCCGATAATTTCACCTTGAAAGTTGAATACTCTTCAGAGAGATCATCAAACTGTCGTTGTAATGATTCACGTTGAGAAGAAAGTGATAACAATTGCCGATTTAATGATGCATTCAATGCCTCCAAATTTCCAATTTTCTCCTCGTTTACTCCAATCACTGTTATCAGTTGATCTCGTTCCTTGTTTCGAGCAGAAATCTGTTCCTGAAGTTGTTCCGTCAAATCTTTCCGTTCTTTTTCATGTAAGGCAAGTTCCGTCTTTTTTTCTGAAATGAGATAAGTGATACAGATGAGCACAATCACTTTTTTTTCGTAACAATCACTATTATACTCGATATATAATATGTAATTCTGGAGAACAGAAGACATACTATCAAAATCAGAAAAAAAAAATTTGCCTTCCATTTCTTCCTTCAACTTTTTGAGGACACCATTCAGTTCTGTAATGTTATCGCTGAGGAGAGCTTTTTCTTCACGAATATTGTTCATTTCCTCCACAGATGCCTCTAACTCTGACCGCAGTGAATGTTTTTCGAGATTTATTGCTTTAAGTTCTTTTTGCAGTCGTTCAACTGTTTTCTCGAAATCGGCCATTTCTAATGTGATCACATTTTCCACGCTTTTTTTCTGCATCCAGTAGAAAAGATTATTTTACACGTTTAAATCATGCTTTAAGTTTTTGGCTCGAATAAATGAGGTCTAATATATCAAAAAGTTCCAAGATTGCAAAAGTAAATTGCAATTTAATAATGATTAGGGGAAGTTATAGAGTTAATGAAAAATTAACGAATTGACCTCCAATTAATAAATGGACTAGATATGGAAGCCTGATTTCAGAGAATTGATTATTCCACGTTTTCCCAATAAAAAACCCGTCAAATTCTTCCGCACCAGAGCTCGATGAAGTAACTAAATAAAAAAGTAAAACAAATAACCTCTTTATAAGACTCGAGTTGTGTATACGCATCATCCAATGACGAACGCAATTCAGCCACTGTAACTGTCAGTTTTTCTTTTTCTTTCGTTTGCTGGAAGAATTAATGTGCAAATCGATTCAAAGTGATATTCAGAAGTTTGATAATTGGGAGTCGTCAGAATTATTCAGAAAGAAACTGAATTTGAAGATGATAAATATCCTGCTTAAAAAAATACCTTATCACATTCTTCCGTTTGTTTTCGAAGCAAATCCTTTATTGAAGCCAACTCATCTTGTAACTGAACTATATGGACGGGAATTTCGTCACTATCATCCGATTCATTGCTAAGTTTATTTGATTCAGCTTCTCCGTCTATTTTCTGAAAAATAAATCTCTTAATATTTTCAGAAAATTCCCGTACATCGTAATCTTACAAGTTACTTTCCGGTTTTTTCCCAATTTTTCTCCTCTTTCCGTTGAAGAACTGCAAACGAAGAGGTATTTAATTGATCAAACACTGTCTACTAATCAAATTTTGGAAAAACACTGAAGTTTCACCTGTAGTTCTCCCAACTTCGTTTTTAGCTTTTCAAGTTGTTGCGTCAATCCCGAGCATTCCATTCTTAGATCACAACATTTCTGAAAAATGTTAAATGAAATACGAAAAAGATTCCCATTTGGGTCGTTAAGAGTTCCTTTTTTCTATGACTTTAAGATTACTTCTTTGGCGAAGACTTTTTTATTAAGTCTCTTAACTGTAGCAATGTATATAGAGGAAAATGAGACGAAAAAATTCCTAGTTCGTTGAAATGTGAAATACGACATCCAAATTATATTTTCCTTCTAAATGTAGCTGATATCGTTGGCGAATATTCTCATATGCAGGATCATTAATATCCCAAAAACATTGGGGACATTTAATTATACCGTTATTTATGCATTTACGACTACGAACGTCAAAAAAAATCTCAAAATTAACTTCGTTTAACTGTTGAATTTCCACTGTTTTTTCCGCGCTTTTTTCTTGTTCATCACGCAGCTTCCCTTCAAATTCCTGAAACAATTTGAAACGTAGAGCGAAGATAACTTGAACAACTATTTACGGGTCCCTATCCTGTCAGTAAATTTATAATTTAGAATAATTCTAGCATAAACAGACCATCTTACCAAAGTAAACGGAGTAAATGGTTACAGAATGAAAGATATCTACACTGCTTCAAAAGAATTATCCGTAGATGAAGCACAACAGAAAAGGCAACGTTATGGTTGACGAAAAATGACATGAATTAATGCAATTAAAATATAAAATCATTTAATGGAATGTCAGCATACAGTGAAATCTTTCTGCACTTCTGCCAATTCAGTTTTGAGCCTTTCATTTTCACACTTGGCAGTTTTCAATTTATCAATTTGTTTCTTGACGAAACGGATCAAATCATCTCGTGAGAGGGCATCGACCTGAAATTTATTATCTTTCAGTTTTTCTAAAATTTCGTTCCAAAAGAAAACAAACGGATACGACAGACACCGTTGGTACGAGATTACTAAGGGATCCATGAAGGATCTATCTCTCATTATCTTTATAATAGTAACCTATCATTGCTTTTTTGCAAAAAAAAAAAAAAAAAAAAAGTGATTGTTTCTAAGATGTAGAAATCCTTTTCTCACGTACTGGCAGTGTGACTAACCTTTTCCAGACTGCCATCACGTAAATCCCAAGCCGAACCTCTCATCACTCACCTTTGATCGTGGTGTTACAGTTCCACTAGTTGATGCGGACACGTCTATCAACGTGCCACTCATTTGTTTCAGTTCTTTCCTAAAATTTACAAATCATCAAAACTACTCTAAACCATCGAGAACAGACATAATAATCACAAGAACAGACAACCCGAAACAAATTAATTAAGACTCCCGCAATTTGAATCTAAACCCAGATGGAATTATGAAGAACTTGAAGGTGTATAATTTATGAGAGTCTCGCCTTCTCACTCATTCCGAGTATTCCATCAGGATATATTACAAATCACGGTATGATCGAGGAATGATATATTCGGTCATTGGTATCCTCTAACAATAGCAACCTCTTGTTTTCTCTTGCTAACAAATTCTCCGTGTGATTCACGAATGTCGTACATATTTCAAATACAAATTTAAAATTTAAAAGTTCCAATTTCAATTCTCATGGTTGTTTTATCAGCTGATAAAGTTGAATGGATAGAATATCTCTGCTGAAATTCTTCTCTTTATCTTCATATCTCTTCAAGAGAGCCAGTCCTATTTGGTGTGGAACTCTATAATTAATGAGAGAAGTGTAATATGTGCTAGATGAAATAGGCTAATAGCACCGTTAAAGTGTATTCAAGGCCAAGAGCCTTAGCCTTTTGAACCAAAAGTCTTCGTCATTTCGCTCTTTAACTGTAATACATGAGCTGATTATCACGTGGACAAAAAAGCAATTGTGGAAGGTCATAGTTCACTGCCTTTTTTCCTATTTCTATCCAGTTTCCTGTATTAGTTCCATTGCATTGGATAACTTTTTGCATGTTTGTGTGAAGACACAAAAAACAGTGTTTTTATCCAATTAATAAATGAAATATAATATGAGGATGGAAGATCATACCTGAGAATGATTTGGGCAGTAAGTAAACTTTCTACCTTTCTGCTCCTATACAAAGAAATTGCGTTATATGATAGATGAATTACTGAAATGAATTTCCAGCTAAATATTTAATTTTTGATTTTATGCTATTCTTCACTAGTAGAATACACGTATCGTGGAAATAATTTTTGAGGAAAATCTTTTTGAAATAGACAAACTAAAAGAAATCTTAAAGTTAATAGAAACAGTAAATAATTTAATTGAAAATGATGAGCAGAAATATTTGTACGAAGAAGAGAAGTAAGTGATTTAAAAGAAAGATGATTAGAGAGATACCAAAAGTTAATTGATTAGTAACATTGAGAAGGAAATTATCATTTTAATTAAAAACCCGTACAACCATATCGGTGCAATTCGAATCGAATCAATGAACATATGAAAAGCTAGAAACTAGCAAAAAACAGAAAGCATCACTTCATAAAAGATTAAAATGTTGGTAAATTCTACGTCTCCTTTAACTTCAATAAACTTAACGTATATCATACTTCATCTTTGTTAAATAATTAGTATAAAGTAATAATTATACTGATATATAACGTAATAATTGTAAATTGATACACTCGGGAAGATGAGAAACTATACAATTTTTGGAAAAAAAATTTGCAAAAAAGGCGAACAAATGGTTCATGAAAAAATAACAATTTTTGTGCAAAAATTTTTAAAACAATTCAAAAAAATTATTTGATTAGCAGATCAGCAGAAGAGATGAATAGATGTAGCAAATCAATATTTGACAATCAATACTTGGCTCTACTCAACTTAAACAAACACTGGCATGCCGTAACTGTAGCATATTCTATAATTGATATGTAAGTAAGTATATTATACAATTAACACATTTGTAAGGCTCTTATTTAGCTAGCACTAATTTTGTGATTGATATCACTCGAATTTAAAATATAATCCATAATATCGGTAAAGGCAATAACAGCCATAACATGTTGATTGCAATCAACAATAAATAGACATTGATCATCAGATGATAACAACAAAGCGATCCCTTCGTATACGGTATGAGTTGGACGACCAAATGGTGGAACACGATAAACATTCTAGAAATTGTTATTAACTATTTTAACAGATTAAATATGAGATATAATATAGCTTACAATTTTCTTATAAACCTCAACTAAGCCATGAATATGTTAAGCCATACATCTTCAGACATTTATAACAGCACTTTCAAGCACAGTAGGTCTTGGAAGTGTCGCTGATGTTGCAATTGCAATTTCAACAGGAGGACCAGGAGCAGTACTTTGGATGATAATCACAGGGCTTTTTAGTATGTCAGCAAAATTTGCTGAAGTAACTTTAGCATTCAGACATAGAACAGAAGATTAAAAACAGTAGTGCAGTGGTCCTTTCTCGTAGGCTTAAAAAAGTTATCAATGCTCCCCAGCAGTTGGAATTCAAATTTCCGCATCTAAATATTTGAATAAATTGTGAATAACCTTGACAGGTACATTAACAATTTCCAGATAATTATTGGACTGTTCTACAAGCTCACGCATGATATCATTTTTGCTGATTTTTCCGATCACCATATTGTGCTCATTAACCACAGCAATGCATGATAATTTCTCCGTTAGAAGTTTGTCAATTACTTCACCACAACATGCGCTATTTGTGATCTGAAACTTTGATTTGGCAAAGCAGAAATCAATTGTTGCCACCCAGCATCCCTCATTACTGATTAAAGCCTTTCTTATCCCAGAAAAAAGAAAGCCAACAAAAATGACAGCTCTCAACTTTAAAGCAAACTACAAATTCAAAATTCACCTCTAAAAATCACACATTTGGTATTATGTTATGACAGTAAATAGGCGAAGAGTTGAAAAAATTCAATCCTATTCTCGACCAGATCGAAAAATTTTCATTCATTCTCTTACAATACAATTATCAACAATTTACATTTTCATGTCAGTATAATTTGAAAGTGTAACTGCGAATGACAAAAAGACCAACCGTAACAATATTCTCCCACGTGCCAACACCGGAATCGAGCAATGTTCGGTGCTTTATATGAGGAGCCAATGAAAAACTTGGCTCTATCTGAAATATTTTCGATATAAAAATTCAATAAATTGTAAAAGATAGAAAGAAACACAGAAAACCAGATAATAATGATCACTGAATATCACTTCCCACGGTGTTATGCTTTTTTCTTCACCTGTTACAAAGGTTTCTTTCAAAAATTGAGAGAAATTTTTTAAAAAAGTAAAAATTTATTAACCAATTTGATAATAGTTTCGTCGAAAATTCGTCGCAGAGATAACATATAGAGGATATCAGTGAACAGATCGCTTTCATCAGTTTGAAATATAGGTATACGATGAACATGATTGAGGCAAAACAACCTAGCTGCATCCCAAACACTGCAATGTAAAAACGAAATATGAAATATAATTCAAGATGAAATTACCGGAAAGAAAAAGTTTGAAAAACTAGAATGATTCTCTTATCAACCGAAGTATCAAATCGATTACAGAAAGAAATTAGAAACAAGTAAGGTCACTAACGACATATTAACAGTTGCGGTGATAAGTTTTTTCCTGCCATATACTTCGATGAAATCGCGAACCGGACGATCACCTATTTCAGAATCGATACTGAGAGTAAGAACGATTGCACGAAGACAATCAGTAACAGTTATCATACCTATCGGCTCATGTGCAATTGAACTGATTACCACAGCCGCATCGTGTCCCGACTGATAAAGAGCTAGCAATGATTTACGCATCTGGAATCCATTGGTTCGATTATATGAAATGTGCAGAATGTCCAAAAGGAATGAAAAAGATCTGTCATTTTCTCAGTTGTCAGTGAAACTTGCAAGCAAAAGTTGAGTGTTGCAAATTCAGCAGTGAAACTTACCGGAAGATCACCATCAATCAGCAGAGTTGATCCATGGACTGGTGCTAAATCGTAACATAACAAAGATTGCATATATTGCTTATAAGGATCCGTGTGCCTATCTGCAATATGCAGATGGATATCGAAACATATAAATGCTGAGATTTAATATATTTTCATTTCGTTTTTCTAAGTTTTTGGGCAGGTTAAGGATCAGAAGAAGTGCCAGCAGTTACCGAAGGGTGGTAAGGACAAATGATATCTTCATCTTCTTTTCTTGACTTGAACGCCCTCGCAATATCGACTCCCCTGAGATTTTGTTCTAGAAAGAGAGCTTAATCTTTTAATCTTCTCATTTACACAGCTATTTATTTTGCACAGAGTAAGACACACCAAATGCAGCAACAACCTCCAGCTGACGTTCCCGAGATTGGCGCAGTATCACATAATCCTAAATTATGCCCTTGATTGATACTTCCTTAAGTTTGAATGAGTTTTTGAATGTAGCTAGAAGAAAATTTCAGTTTTATCAAATCGACAATGAAAATGTTTCGATCAATTATAATTTTTTAGGAATTATTAGGATGCAGATGAAATTAGGGAAATTAGGTTAATTTTTAGAAAGAAAAAAAATCGAAGACTCAGACTTTATCTTTCAGATCTTTTCATCAAGACAATAATTTTCTTTCAGAATCTTTGCAAGCAATAATTAAGGCTGTGGCCTTAAAAACTCACCTCAGTGCAATTTCTCAATCGCCAGGCTCTTCGAAAGTAAGGCAGGGAAAAAGGAAGTTATTTAATTCCATATTCCTTCTATTATGGAACATAATGAATTAATATAAAAAGACATTCTCATAATCTTAGATTCGTTTCTTATCGTTAAAAAAGGAATTAAGGCTTGGCCTCCTTACCCTCATTACGAATCTAAATCAAAATTTTCTTGCAGAAATAAATTTCGGTAGTCCAATAGTTTCGTTTTAGTGTTCGCATCAAACTCACTCTTAAACACATTTCAATCGTAACTGAATCCTTTTCAGAGGCCTCATAATGATTAAAAAGCCAAATTTAAATTTCTTGGAGCCTTTCTTGGACTTTTTTTTGTACTAAGCGGATATATTTGAACAAAAATCTAGAAAAATCATTTGCAACTAATGGAAGTTCAATTGAACCTAAGTCGAAGGTAATATCCTATTCTCATAACACGCTCTGAACTTCAGTCCCATGAATATATGAATCTAAGACAATGCATTTATTAAACCAAAGATGAAATAACATTGATAAAACGAATATAAATACACATCAATAGACTGACAAATAGGTAGACGAGTTATAGAAAATTATAAATGAATTTAATAGAAAAAAATCTACCAGATATTATGTACCTTTTCTGGAACGCTAAAACATCTTGATGGTGCTTTGTCGTGTTTCCCATCCCATTTTTCCATTTCAAAGAATTGACTACCCGTTGAAATTTTACGTCCACTAATTGATTCATTTGGTAATGAACGAGCTAATTGATGACATAGTGGTACCTGATAAATTGACAAGTATTTGATGCCATTTTGTTTCAATATTTAAATGAACATATATGAAAAGTGACAGAAAAAAAAACCAATAAATAGCTCACTCACTTTTCCGGTATTTTTTCTTCGTTTAACGAACTGACGAAGCTCACTGAGACAGTTGGAATTTTTACGCGACGATTCACCATCATTTGAATGAGCGGAATCAACAGTATCGTCATCACAATGATAATAAACATTCATGGCCATTATGATGCCGATAAAGGGTAACCGCTGAACAATTACATTAACGAGTAGAAATATTTTCTTAATTGCTGATAAGCGACGCAAGATGACATCATCGAATTCATAAAACAACAACAACAACAGTAGCGACTGTCAAATTAAAAGGATAAAGTTTTGAATTTCAACCTTCTAACCACTAATTATACTTGAAAACAAATAATTGTAGTAATAAATGAAACGATTAAAACAGTGACAAAATTGCGGTAAAAGATGAGGATAAAATTAATAACGAAAGAAATAAATTGAGTATAGCATGCGAAAAAGAAATCGTTGAATTTTTTTCGATAGGGAAAATCTTTCCATCGTTTTTTTTTTTTTTTTTTTTTTTTTTTTTTTAAATAGAGAAAAAATTAAACAAGAAGTTGGATGAAATATCTATCCAGATAAGCTATTTTTGTCATTATTAGCACTATTGCTCATTTCTATTAGCCAGTAATTACGACTAAAAATCATAAAGCGACAAAAGCGACAACAATACAATAACAACAACAACAATAACAATGACAATAACAACAATACCACAACAACAATGACAATGACAGTAGCAACTGTTTGCAGGAAGTTGACAGACAGTGCTTCAAACATGGAGTGATGAAGAAAACTACGAAAATAATAATGGTGAAAATTGGAGAACATATCAGTAGTGGCACATTGCTGCACCGACACTAATCTCTGATCGACAACTTACTGCACTTCGGGAAAGTTGTAAACAAATACCCATCATCCAATAGGGCCTGTAGCTTTCAAATGCTCTTCCTTACTCTGGCTGTCATCCAAAATGACGTCAATACGTGTAGTCCGGAACAGAGATGAAGAAATATTTATTATCACCATAACTATAACAGTCAATTTTTGATTTTAATTGAAAAAAATTACGCATGGATTATTTAAATCAAATAAATTATACTTGGCATTATTATAGCATAATAATTACACTTAATGATTAGCACTACAATGAAAAGGGTTAGTTAAGTATGGATATGTTTACAACATCTAGATGGATTATTACTATAATAAGGTATTTAGATTAATTTTAGAGAATACAATTGAGAGGAATGAATATTCTTTAATGAAGGAAGAATGATTATATTGCATTGCTTAAGAGGAAATCCAGAAAAGTAGCTTGGGAAATATTGTGGAAAATGAGAAAAACACAATTTTGTTCTCTGACCTCTTCCTTCAATTGGTTATTTTTGAGTTGTTTACAACTGTTTACTTATGCATTATATATGCATCTGTTGCAGTATTTAGGGATGCGGTAGCCTTTTATCCCAGTTATGTGGTAATATCAACAATTTTCGACATGTAGTAATGTTTCAAATAAAATTTTATTTTTAACTTAACGAGAACGATAATTCTGTTCCTTTTAGAAAAGAAAATGTTGACAAGAAGTGGCTTCGAGTGACCATTCAACTCTAAAAATATTTTAAAAATGTTTCTCACGTTGATGACTTCATTTCAAAATAATAATAACAATGATAATAATGATTAATAATAATAATAATGACTAATAATAATAATAATAATAATAATGATTAATGATAATAATAATGATTAATAATAATAATAATAATAATAATAATAATAGTAATAATAATAATAATAATGATTAATAATAATAATAATAATAATAATAATAATAATAATAATAATAATAATAATAATAATAATAATAATAATAATAATAATAATAATAATAATAATAATAATAATAATAATAATAATAATA